>JAMQGT020003443.1:0-78427 GCA_024447675.2 Pterophyllum scalare
CCTGAATTCTATCCTCCCCCAAAGACCAATCTGTGAAAAACTGACCTAATGTGATAAATTATGAAATTAGCCTTTTTAATTGGTATTGTTTGATTTGATGAGCGCCATGTGTTTCAATTATGCTGCTCATTTCCAATTAAGCACAGGGCATTGTTGCCTATTGGGACTATCATGGTGAACGATGCCCTGATAGATTTCTAGAAGTCTGTTGCTGTCATGGCATCACTGAATGAGTGATTTTTCAGGGGAAGGGGGGCATCTTACTTTTGTAAGACCCCCTCCACCCCACCCCAACCACCTGCAGCTCTGCAGATCAAATGTTTCATCTTAGATGAATTTCAAACATTTTAATATCTATCTATCCATAAAAAACGAGGGAACAAAACTTTCATTGCAAACTACGGGATTTGGATCAGCCTGCACATACTGTATAACTGAAAGTAAGACTTGGAACGTTCACTTCATTTTCAGAGTGTGGGATGCTAAACATTTTACGGAAATTGGAGATGTATTCACACTGTATTCGGGACACCTTCAATAACTACATCCACGCCACCTGCCACTACACACCACTGAATCACTTCTGGCAAGAAAATTGCTGTCAGACTAACTCTCCTTCTGAGCTGCTGCATCCAACCATCCCCACCACATTCTCTACACCACCGCCCCAGCTTAGAAAGACACAGAAGCTATTACTCATCATGTCCAGCTATTCCTAACAAGCCTCATGAAGAAGAAATCTTCTTCTTTAGAGACTGAAACTTCCTCAGGGGCTCAGATCAGACTGATCTGAGTCTCTGATTGATCTTTATTTTTCTAAAAACAGTATGATTCTGAAAACTGGAAAAGCAAGACTATGCAAAGCACGGCACAATTAACTAGCAAGCAAACGTATGATACTGTTCACTTTGGAACACATAAAGCAGCTGCATTAATGTGAGCGAATCTTTGGTGTCACACCAGCAACTATTTTTCTTAAAACTCAGCAGATTCGGTGAGCCTGGCATACAGCACTGCTCATGATTAATGACACACTCAAGGCAAAATTGATATACACCTAAATAAATGGCAGCTGCAATTGGAAGAGATTGACTTAACCTGACCATGCACTCACATCAGCTCTGACACTGAGGCAGTCATTCATTTCAGATGAGCGATGTGAGACAAGCAGCAGCATTGAGGACATAAGGCAAACCAGGACCAGTAACAAGTTCATGGTTAAACAAGGGCAGAGTCATACAATATGCGCTAAATATTAAACAGTGCAAAGTGGACGGCTGTTGTCAGCTACACACAGTGTGCATGTCATCATATGGTTTCATGTCAAATGTCAAAAACGTTAGCTGGTTTTAATGATCAGGAATGAATTGGGTGACAAAAGGCAAGAATGGCCTTTACAGATTTACTTTGGTCATGATGTGTTTGTGTTTGGTTGCTAGTAGATAAATCATCTAGAGCCAGGCTTACAACAGCAGCAGGACTGTTCAGATGATGGGAAAGGTGAGAGGACAGAGAGGGCACCATCTCTCTAAATCTTGCCCGTCTTCCACTATTATTCTTTTTATCTGCTAGCTTGTCTGGGCATCAGAGATCTGTATCTCTATTTGGTCTTTGTTTTCTTCACTCGTGCCCTCTTCTGGGTTTTGAAGTCCTGACTAGAGGTCACCTCTTAAACTTCCTCTTGTGCGGCCATTCCCATAACTATTGTAGAGGATATTAGAATTGTGATTAATCATAGTTCCTCTTCTCAACATGCAATTGGTTTTTGACCTCTTTGCTTACTTTTTAAATGCATATTCATAAAAACCTTCATACCTAAAACTTCCATTGTTCCTCAAGCTCTCAAGATGGACTAGAGTCAATACTAAATGCCTCTTTTTTCTTTTTTTTTTACGTCACAGTAAGTCAACCAGATGGTCTTGATCGATGTATTAACTGTATCCCAATTATACTAGATGTTACAGACACTTTTATTTCTGAGAGTAAGGTTGCATCTTTGTGAAATATGACTCCTAAATTAATAATATTGCTAATGGAAACATCTTGTTAGCATTCCTTCTTCAGTTCACATTGAACAAATGGTTCATATAATAGCTTTTAATATGTGCATTTGTGCCACGGGGAATTTTCTGAAGCCAGCAACCTCTTTTATCTCACTTTAACCATCTGCCCAAGTCTGCAAAATCACGGCCATTAAAATCACATATGAAAATCATGTACCTTATGGCTGTGGTAATGCAACAAACTTGTAGACTAAGGGACATGGTGGCACGTAGGGTTTCATCCTGCTGAACCACTGCCCCCAACCCCTGCCTTCCTGCCTGTCATTTCTTAGGCTATCCACTCAGTTGCCTGGCATCACGAGGGCAAGCAGTTCATTTGCAGTCACTCAGATGGAACTCTGACCATATGGAACATCAGAGGCCAGGGCAAGCCCATACAGACAATCACACCACACGGTAAGGAGGTGAAGACACACACATACACACACACACACACACACACACACACACACACACACACACACACACACACACACACACACGCACACACACACACACACACACACACACACACAGGCTGTGATGGAAATTGCTTCCTAATCTCCTCATTTACTACTTTATTTATAATTCATATAGTTGTGGTCAGAAGTTTGCAAAGACTACATACAGTGTCATGGTAATTTGGAGCTTTTAATTGATTTCTTTGAACTGTTCCTTTTCCAGGGTGAAATGATTGTACAGTATAGATCTTTAATGACTTTCAAAGACTAGAATTGGGTGTGCAAGTTTGGGTCATCCTTACCTCTAAGGGGATAAGTATTTAGGATTTTGCCAAATTCACACACATACAAGCTCAAATATATACATACACCCCCACTAATCTTTGGTTAAATGTCCCTTAGCAAGTTGGACCTCAACCAGATGATTTTGGTAGTCATCAAAAAGCTTCTGGCTTTTTGATGGCTTCTGTCTAGATATTTGTCCACTCTTCTTGGCAAAATTGGTAGAGTTCATTTAAATTGGTTGGTTTCCTGGCTTTTAAGCATAGTCCACAAATTTCTAATAGGGCTGAGGTTGGAGCTTTGGGAAGGCCACTCCAGAAGCTTAATGTTAGCCTCCTTTATCTCTTCCAAAACCAGTTTTGGTGTGTTTTTGGGATCATTGTCTCATTGGGATATTCCATTGTTTCCATGTTTGAACCGTCTAGCTGTTGAATTAAGATGAAATGGAAGAATTTGGAGGTAATCTTCCTTCTTCATTATTCCATCGACTTTGTGCAACATACCAGTACCACTGGCAGCAAAACAGCCACAGAACCTGATGCTGCCACCACCATGCTTGACAGTTGGAACAGTGCTCTTAGGTTTAAAAGTCTCAACTTTACTACTCTAAACATGCTTCTTGTCATTGTGGCCAAATAGCTCTTTCTTTGTCTTGTCTGAACTTTTCGTCAGAAGGGCATTTGGCTTGCCCATGTGGCCAGCTGGAAATTTCAGTTGAGCTTGAAGGTGTCAATTTTGGAGTAGGGGCTTTTTTTAAATTTTTTTTATCAACACCCTTTCAGTCCATATCGATAAAAACCTCACTTCACTATGGACGGTGATGCTGTGTTTTTGTTCCTGAACATCCTAATCAATTTCCTCTCATCTGAGGGTGACAGTTTGGGTCTTCTTCCAGACCTTGGCAAAGTGGTGACACATTCGAATAGCTTGTACTTACTTACTTTGAAGTGATGATCTGGGAATCTGCAGCTGTTTAGAAATGACCTTTCCAAGTTGTGTAAATCTATATTTCTCCTTAGATCTTCACTGAGTTCCTCAGACTTTCCCACTGTTCGGACCATTGGTCAGTTCAGAGTGCGGTCAAACATCTTTTTAATGCTGGCAAAGAGAAACTACCAGTTGTAGCCAATCATGATCACTAACAAGAAGTTAATAGGCCTTCGCCTTGTCAGGTTAAAAGATATTTTAGAACTTTCAGCACCACTTATTAAAAGGTTGAAGAGAATGTTTGATATTTGATATGAAGAGATATTTGACCCTGTGGGGATTAGAGAAAATCCAAAATAAATTCAAACTTGTGCACCCAGTTGTTTTTTTTGTTTCTTTAATGATTAAAAGTCCAAATTTACCATTATAGTCATGCCCATGATGAGTGTACTCTGCAGTGTTGACATTCAGGATTGATTCAGAAATTCTGTGAGAAATCCAGAAACTTGTTGGGGCTACATATAGCTATACAGCATGCATGATGGTATCATCAAATAATATATGGATGGACTTCTTACCTCCTTTTGGGAATTCTAAGCCAACTTTTTCAAAGCTGTTATGCTCATGTACTACAAGCATATAATAATTCAGCACTTTAAATACACTCCATGTATCATTGATCAAATGTTTACTGCTACAGTGTCCTGAGTATCTGAACTTTAACGGATCTTTTTTCCAGATATTCATCAGTTCTTTTTAGAAACTTTACAAAACAACGAGTTTCTGTTTAACGATTTCCATCAAAGTTCACATACAGCGCATATAGAGTTCACTTATGTTCTCTGACAAGCTAGTTGACTTAGGACAGTGAAGAAATGTGTCTAAATCTGTTCTATAAAATTAAAATATTAAATGAAAAACACTGATTGCCCACGGACTGATTACTTCAAGATCTTGTAGTGTTGTACATGTTTTGCTACCTCTGTGGCCGCTCTCACTGTAGCCATCTCTCAAGAGTCTGCCTACACATGGCTCAATCATTGTTTCCTCATTTCAGGCAGAGGATTATTGTCGGTTCAATTATTCCCTGCCTCTGTTTGCTTTTCTTAGTGTGTGCCTGTGCATACTTTAGTTCTGGTGCTGTTTATTTCCTGCAGAAAGCAAGTCTGCTCTTTTGAAGATGCATTTTAATTCATACTCCTTTGCCCCCCCCCCCAACACACCTACTCACCCCACAGAGTACTTAGGCGTTTCACCCAGATGAAGCACCTGGAAGAAATAGATGGTGGCAACGCAATTGAGTCAGAAAGAGGAACAAGAAAAGAAATTAAATCAAAGTTTAAAAAAAAAAACAGCAACTACTTCTAACCAGTTTTTCAAGCTGATTTTATGTGTAGGGGGTTGCAGAAAGGATTTCACCGCATGGGCTTTTTAATTAGTTGTTTCTCCCACTGCTGCATGCATAATTAGTTTAGTATTTAATGGGCAATTATGCAAATTCCTTTGACATGTTTAAGTAAGGCTTATAAGTCCTCTTTTAATTGTCTTTTTAGATATCCATTATTAAACAGTAGTTATTAAAAAGTGTTCTTTATTATACAGACCTGCTTTGCATAACCTGCATTTGGGGTCACATTTGCTCTTCAGTAAGACTTTTTATGTAAAGTCTACCACTTACTGTAGTTTGTGATACATAAATATGCACAGGTAGGTGTGCATGTGATGGATGTGCAATTTTATTCCACATTGACACCCCTTGAGGTTTGAATAGATTGATTCTGTAAATCATCCAAGATCTTTACACCTTTCTTTGCATGTCCCTGCCCCTGCGTTTGTCTTTCTTCTCTCTGATGAATAGGTTTCTGTTATTTTGCTGGCTACTGTTCAGCGCAGTATTTTAAGTGCTGCTTCTGGGGGAAAAAAAGATGACAGAAGAAACAAGAAGAGACGGGGTGAAGAAGGAGTGGACTGCAAACCAAAGTAACTTCTGTTTGTTCTATTTTAGGAAAACAGCCCAAGGACGGGAAGAAGCCAGAATCTTGTAAGCCCATTCTTAAAGTGGAGTACAAAACAACTAGAATTGGGTAGGGTCTCTTACTCTCTCTCACTGTTACACACACACACACACACACACACACACACACACACACACACACACACACACACACACACACTAACCGTCATACCCTTGTGCCCATGCATGTATATTTGAGAATGTTTATGGGTATGAATGTTTTTAACGTATGCACAGCCATGACAAAAAAAAAAACACAAGAAGGCAGCTTGATGTTGCACACGTGCATTTGTCTTACATAAGATACTAATCACACCATTAATCTAACACAGTCATGCAAAACTGCATATTTTATAGAAGCTTTCTTAGTCAGCCTTTTTTTTGCCATCTAAAGCATAAACTCAGGGGTGTGAATACTGAAGACAGGACAGCCTAATCCTCTTTAAATCAAATTATTTTTTTAACTTTACTCCAGTTTTTATTTTTTTGCATGGTGACAACTTACTTACTGGTGTATGTACATTACTATCCATTTTATTGAAAAGTTATTGAAAAAAAGGCTCACTGAAATCATTTGTTCGTTTGTACTCAGATTAACTAATGTTTTAACTTGTACCAAGGCCCATAACGCCACAAGATTTCCTGACGGCCAAATAAAATATTAAGAATGTTAATATCTATTATTAAATAAAATCCCACTATTTTAAAAATCCACCTAAATTACATGAATACAACTCATTCCAGGGACCCCTTCAGTAACCTTTTCCGGTGGTCTGTCCTATGACACGGTGGGCCGGAGGCCTTGTCTGAACAGTAATGCACGGGAAGAGTACTGCTGTGCTGGAGATGGACTATCCTATAGTAGACTTCCTCACGCTATGTGAGACACCATATCCGAATGGTAAGTTTGTGTGTTGTTGTTTAGCGGTTGCTGGGTGCACGTCTGAGAATTATGTTTGCATGGAAATTGTCATTTTACTCTTCTTTTGGACTAGCACCCAGCCAGATATGCACACAACTTTCTGTTTTTTAATTATGTTGGACAGCCTGTCTGTGTGTGTGTGTGTTCCTGTAATAAATCAGAAATTTCCCCAGGGAAAGGATGTTACTTTTCAGTTTTATTCTTCTGACATGTAGGCTGTTACATTCTCAGTTCATCCTGTTGTGCACAATAGCCTTCAGTCTAAATTAAATTATTATCTTATTTACTGTATTGGGGAGTTAATGGCTAAAACAAGTGGTGCCGGGACAAATAAACCCCGCCCCCTGGCAGACGTTTTATCTGATTTGAATGTTGTCCATCTCACAAACATGTTACTCTCAAAAACATTGAATAACTGAGATAACACATAGTTTCTACTGTCCATGCCCTTAATTTTCCTTTAACCTTGACTTTGAGGTCAGAGTTGCCGATATTCAAACTCATCCATGAGTTTTAGTAGATGCATCTGTGGTTTGAATTTGAACATCTTCGTTGATAAAGCTTATAGCTAGGGCTAGATCAGGTGACCTTGAACCATCCCTTAGTTATGCTGCAATAGACCTAGGCTGCTGGGGGGGGGTCTTTTCATTCACCTCTTTTCATTCTTTTCATTCACCTGTTTTTACTCTGTTCATGCACAACTCTGTATTTAATTATTAGTTATTATTAATCTCTGGCTCTCTTCCACAGTGTGCCGTTTGTCCTGTCTCTCTCCCCTCACCCCCAACTGGTTGTGGCAGATGACTGCCCCTCCCTGAGCCTGGTTCTGCTGGAGGTTTCTTCCTGTTAAAAGGGAGTTTTTCCTTCCCATTGTTGCCAAGTGCTTGCTCATAGGGGGTCGTTTTGACTTTTGGGTTATCTCTGTGATTATTGTAGGACCTTTGCCTTACAATATAAAGCACCTTGAGGCGACTCTTTGTTGTGATTTGGCGCTATATAAATAAAATGGAATTGAATCATTCTTGAGTTATTGCATTCACAAGATTTTAAGAAAAACTTGACCTGTGACCTTGACCCAGTTATGGCAAAATTTTAATCAGGTGATCTAAGGGTCACTGGCCACCTTTCATGCAAATTTGGTATGAATCGGACTTGTAGTTGTGCTGTAATATTGTTAACAAACAAGACAGACAGACAAACATATGAAAAACAGCCCCCCGCTCCCCCCCTCTGGGGCGGGGTAAAAAAGTGAGACTGAAGTTTAACAGTATGGGAGCCTGAATGTATGTAATCCAGGATGTAATCTCTGCTGCTATGTTATCTGGCACATACTGTATACAGCTACAGGAAGGATTAGTGAATTATGTAACAATGGTGACTTCATTATGTCACTGACAATCTGATGTCACTGCTCACTGAAATCATGTGGTAATGGACATTACTGGGTCTTTGGATTACACAATACATGTCCTGCTAAAGTGTGCCCCTGCACAATCCATAATGAAGTGAATGCAGAGACAGTGTCCCTAAATATAATGTATTTAATATATGTTTCAATATAAGAATAAATGGCAGGCAAACTGTACCATGTAAATGATAAAGCAGTGTTAAAAATGTATTTTTTTTAAGTATATTTAGAGTATATACAGGAGACAAAGGAAAAACCTGAATGCTTTACATGTCCCGCGACGGGAACCAGTGGTCTGCTTATCCCCTTAGAGGGAAGGATGACTGAAAATTAATACAGTCTCTCTGAAAGGTAACCTTTATCTCACGATGAAAGATTTCTATCCTGATGGGAGTGATCTCTTCCAGGGTGACCGTGTCCCCATTTGTAAGGAATAAGTGGTCAACGGATGGTTTGATGAGAATGAAAATGAAATAGGCCACATCCATCACAGTATCTCAACCCTACTGAACTGTTTTGAAAGAATGGCATTACATCCCTCCAGAAGTAATCCCAAAAACGCTACCAAGGAGAACTAAAGCTGTTCCTGTTTGCCAAAAATGGCAAACTGGGGAATAGAATACGAATCACCAGGATGATGGAAATAAAAATAAATGGAAGGGTTGTGTACCCAGTTCAGGATATTTCACAAACCATTTTATAACCACATACCCTCAAACTGTTAGTGTCACTTTGTGATGAGCTGGGGAATGAAATGTGATGTTTATTTGTCAAATAAAAGATCCTAAAGTAATTGGGAAGTGTAGTTACTGTCTATGCATAATGCAAAGTAGGGGTGGGTGATACAGCTTTAAAATTATATCATGGTTTTTCAGGAAGATCTATGATAACTGTGTCTCTGACTAGAAGAGGTTAGAAAGGCAGTTTTGCATGTTTGCCCTCTCCCATAAATTTAGTGGGGTTCTGTAACTCCAGGCTGCTCTTGTCAAGTGGCTGTTAGTAACAAACAGATTCAGGAAAGTCTCTCCTTGTGTAAATCAGTGTCTGATTAGTGTAAATGTATGAAATTTAAACAATCTTTGCACTGCAGGTTACAGTATAGTCTCTGCAGATTATGCCCTTATGCATAAAATAAAATGAATTTATTCATTATAACAGCAAAAATCTATTATAAGGCACTATCTTAAAATGGAATATGACATTCGACTCTCAACTCAGACTCATACAAATATCCAACTTGAGCAATATCCCCCACAGTTATAAATTACATAGTATAATAATAGTCTTGCGTTAAGGTTTCCTGTCCTCACATCTTAAGGGCATAGATATAATTTGCTGTATAAAGAGTGGGAAATTCTTCCCATGTGGTTTGCATATTTCAGGGGAGCTCTTCGCAAAGAATTACGAAACTGATGAAAGTGTGATGTGATGGATGCTCCATCTATGTGTGGTTTGCAGACTTTCAGGAACCGTATGCTGTGGTGGTCCTTCTAGAAAAGGATTTAGTGGTGATCGACCTTGCACAAAATGGGTGAGTCTGGCTCTCTTTTTTTTAAAAAAAAAACCTGTTCATTATTTTGACTTTTGTTTCTTAACCATGGGCTAAACTACCATTCGGCCCAATAATGCAGGTTGTCTCTGTTATTTATTGTCCCCCTTCTTTACTTTCACCTCATCATATTTACTCAGTGTCCAGCATTTATTGAGCTGCAGGTTGCAGGTATGCAGTTCTGTATTTGACCAGTGGGACCACCATTGGCAGACAAAATATTTGTATTTAGACTGACTTGTGACTTGAGTGTGTGTGGCCTGAATTTAACAGCTATCCAATATTCGAGAACCCCTATCCTCTGACTATCCACGAGTCTCCTGTGACCTGCTGCGAGTACTTTGCCGACTGCCCTGTGGACCTCATACCTGCACTTTACTCTGTTGGCTCGCGGCAGAAACGACAGGGCTACAGCAAAAAGGTAGCACACGTTTCATCATTCCATGTCATTGGTGATGTGTCTTTCTTTCTCTGAAATCCCAATAGAAAATCACTTGCATAACATGTCATGGGGAAATATTAGATTTTGGACTGAGATATAGCATCAAAGAGCGAACCCTCGCTTTTCCAGATTCACAATTTTGCAAGTCAATAAAAAATTTAGTGTATTTTCAAAATGGTTATCAAAATGGTTATCAACTCAGTAAGCCAGCCTGGGGTTTTTCAATCTAGCTATGAACACACTCGCATAAAGCTACTGTGCCATGATAAAGTATTTGCTCCCGTCCTGATTTCTTAGTTTTTTGCATATTATATATTTCAGATCACCAAACAGATTTTAATATTAGGCAGAGATAAACCTTGCAAATACAATATGCAGCTTTTAAATGATGATTTCATTTATTAGGGGGGGGAATCTATCCACCTTGTGCCACCCTTGGCAGCAAGAACTGCGATCAAGCACTTGTGATAACTGGCAGTGAATCTTTCACATCACTGTGGAGGACGTTTGGCCCACTGTCTGTTGCAGAATTATTTTAATTCAGCCACACTGAAGGGTTGAATGGCCTGTTTAAGGTCATGCCAAACCAACTCATTCATATTAAATCTGGACTTTGACTAGGCTGCTTTTTTTTTTTTGAGCCATTCAGAGGTGGACTTGCTTTGTGTGTTTCGGCTCATCGTCCTGCTGCATAACCCAAGTGTGTTTGAGCTTCAGAGCACAAACAGATGGACGGACGTTCTCCATCTGGAATTTCTGGTAGAAAGTAGAATTTATGTTTCCATCAATTATGGCAAGTCGTGCAGGTCCTGAAGCAGTAAGTAGAAATGCTGTGTTAGTTTGATGCCAGGTGTAATGGGACGCAAACCTGCCAGAAGTTCAACTTTTGTCTCATCATTCCAGAGAAGTCTTGGGGATCATCAAGATGTTTTCTGGCAAATGTGAGCTGAGGCTTTGGGCTCTTTTTGGTCAGCAGTGGTTTTCTCCTTGGAACTCTCCCATTGATGCCTTTTTTTTCCCCAGTCTCTTTCTTATTGTTGAATCATGAACTCTGACCTTAACTGAGGCAAGTGAGGCCTGCAGTTCTTTAGCTGTTGTTTTGGGTTCTTTTGTGACCTCCAAATGAGTCATCGATGTGCCCTTGGAGTAATTTTGGTAAACTTTTTTGATAAACAGAACTTTGGTAAACAAAACTTTTTCACAGCACAGTAGCTTTATGTGACAACACAGGTCTGCTTGCAGCAGAGTGGCATATTTTACAAGGAGCAAATTAACAAAATAAAGAAAAAGAAGTTAAACACATGCTGCAGATTAAATGCAATACAGTTGTTTAAGACAAGGCAGCACTGTATGTGAGGCTGTGTGACAGGAAAAGTGCTGTACAGTAAATATAGTAATACAAAGTGCTGTGTGTGAGTGGTCAATAAGATGGGCAAAGTACTACATAAATAAAATCTATTTAAAGCAAGGAAGTAATGATGGCAACCCCCCTCCACCGACAGTGTAGATTAATAGATATATTACTATCATTGCACAATCATTAAGGCATTGCAGATCTTGCTATAAATAGTAGCTATGTTGCCTAAATAGAGGCGTTCCTGTGGTGTGTAAGACAATTTTAGCATATTCTTTCAGCTGCCAAACAGGCAGTATAAAAGGACTGAGAGCATAAAAAAAAACCAGATATCAAACCAGTATGTATGCTCAGTTGCAAATTTTACATAAGCGCACAAAACACAAGGCTTACATGCCCTGTTTTAGGAATGCATCACTGTATTAACACTTATATAACAATAAAATGGGTATTAAATAACTTGCAGCCAGCAGGGGCAAACGAATAAAGTTGCATCTAAGAACATGTATTGTTGACAACTAGAGACCTTTTCACCACCTGTGCACTGAGTTCGGGAGCACATTATGTTTAAAATCCGGATTCCGCATACAGGCCTCTGGTAGACCCCCCCCCCCCACACACACACACACACACACCCGTGCTAAGCATCCCTATATTAATATTGTTGTTTTGTTAGCATTTAATGCTGTTGTTATGAAATCAAAGCGTGACTGTGTCGAGTAGAGCTCCTAACATATTATTGGTATCAAATGAATATTTCTGGGACACTTGACAGAAAAGACAGATTATTAGGACGTTACAGATCTGTAATTGGAAGTCTGATACTGCAAACAACTAACTGCTGCTCCCCACTCTTGAATGAAGCGTGAAATATTTTGAAAGAAAAATTAAGTCATTAGAATAACATTAAAAAAAATTACTCAACTGCCATCACAAATTTATGATGTATAACAGTGTAATACTATCCTGAGGATGCAGTTTCCTTTCATGCCATTGTGGATAGTGACATAAATGAATTAAATGTCAAAATTAAAAATTCCCACAATGCACCCTGTAGCCATTGTGCTATACACAAAGAACAACAAGGCTACAGGATAAAGGGCACATTAATACTTCACTCTACATTATAGGTGAATTTGTCATGTTTTCATGAAGCCAAATTGACTTTATAACAGTGTCTTAACATACTTACCTAATGATCCTCCTCTCCCTCAGTATACCTCCTCTCTCCTCTCATTCTCTTATCTTATCATTTAAGACAGGCCCCCTGCTTTTTCAGCCATTATGTATGCTTATGTCCTTTTCTCTGTTGCCTTGTTCTGGCTTTCTGTCTGAAATGTCAGCATGCACTGACCCAAACTGGCAGCCTCACTTCTTCCCCTGTTTTTTTCCTGTTAAGCACAAGCCTTACTGAGCTGCGGGAGGGTATTCTCACATAAAGATCACCATGAGTCATCTCGTTGACCTTTGTATGTGTCAACGTGTTCATAGCCAAACCCCCACTAACACACACTCACACATGGAGACGCATGCTCACTGAGTGTGATGTACTGTATAATCGCGAGACACGCTGAGAGACATACACCGAGGACTCGTGCGTGTTTTCCCGCGTACACTCACACTTGTGTCGGTTTATCGTGTCATCTATTTGCAGAATCGATGTGTTCACTGACACCTTGTTTATTGACATAGTGGTTCCTGTACTGTCTCATTTACTAATGTAACGTGTGCTTCTGCTGTCTATCCAGGAATGGCCTATTAGCGGTGGAAACTGGGGTCAAGGCATACAGAGTTACCCAGAGATCATCATCACTGGGTAAGACACTAATTTCATTAGTATTATCTTTATTATCCTGCACAATTACTTTCCCCTCTCCTGCACTGTCAGGTCACCAAGTTTTTATAAACTCCCATCATCATCCCATTTGATGCCTATTATCCCTTTCTGAGCTGTCAACAAGGGGGGGGGGTTAAAAGAACACAGGCACTAAAGGAGTGACATTGAGGTATGGGTTAGGCAGTAGGAGGCTCTTGCTCCTCTCCCTCCTCTCCTTCCTCCTTGTCTCTTCTCCCCTATGTGCCACATTATTATTCTGCACAGGTTTTTTTTCCCCTCTAAGAGTGCCACAGCCTGTAAAATATTTCCCTCCCTATCCACTTCGCTTAACTGCCACCAAAACAAAGAAAGAAAAACAGCCAAACTACATGAATCTTTTTTGTGACACCACATGGAGAAACTGCCAGTTATCAATTTGAGAGCATTCTTTTATAATGCATAGCAGAAGCATGTAGATAATACACCCTTATGCTTGTGCACACTTGCTTGGATATTAATTGATTATTGAATGTTTTTCTTCTCCAAATGTTTGCTAGTGAGTTGGGAACCTGTGCATGTCTAGAATGTATCTCTTTGTTATAGCATCAAGGAGTCGTGCAATCTGAATTAAAGTGATAATGTTCTGGAGCTGTTACTTACTCTGTTAATTACTCCTGGGTATATGTTTACTATTAAAGTTTTCTTTCTGTTTTACTAGAAAAATGAGAAATAGGTGCAGTTTATTGAAACATGCAAACAGTACATGAGGCAAAAACAGACTTACAATTCTAACAAGCTTGAAGTCAATATTTGGTATAACCACCTTTATTGTTCAACACAGTCTGAACTCTCTGAGGCATCTTTCTTATAATTTATTTAAGTAGTCTTCAGGAATAATTCTCCAGGCTTCTTGAAGGACACTCAAAGCTCTTATTTGGATGTCGGCTCTCTTTTGTTCCATTCTCTGATCCCGCACTGATTCAGTGATGTTGAGGTCCGGGCTCTGGGGAGGCCAGTCCATCACTGATAGCTTTACATTGTGTGTTTTTCTATCCAGGTATGCTTTTGCTGCGTTGGCAGTGTGTTTGGGATCACTGTCATGCTAAAATTAAAGCTGTTGCCAGTCAGATGTTTTGCAGATGGTGTTCCATGGAGGATCAGATTGTACTGCACTGTTCTGCATTCATAACTTCAGTTTTGACAAGATCCTCAACACAAATAGCTGAAATGCAGCCCCAAACCATTTTTTTTGTTTACCAGTTTTAGGCTTCCCATTTCTTCTTTTTTGTCCAGTATCCTCAAATTTTTCAAGAACACTACACTCCATGTCTTTGGCTGATAGCTCTTTGGGAACCAGCTTGTTGGTGCAAAAATACTGTTTGATGCCTGTCTAACAGTACTGTAAATCATTTCAAGGAAGGGATGTTTGGTTGGCATAAGGGATTTTTTTAGTGGATAAATATTTTTCTATTCATTCATTTTACTGTCAAAGTATATTTTCATTTTCTCCCTGCTCACGAGAGTTGAATTTAAAAGCTTTACACTAGAAAAGTATTCTAACATATTTTTGTTCCTGAGATATTCCCTGACTGATATTGAAGAGATGTTTTCCTTCCCTGCAAATGTTACAAACTGGCTGGTTTTATTTGCTCAGGTAAAAAAATCAAAGTTACAGCTTTTTTGTTGTTGTAAGACAACAGGATGAGGTCACATGATCCTTCACGTGTGTCTTGTTTTACTTCCTGGCATTTCCAGGCATGCTGACGGAACTGTGAAGTTCTGGGATGCCTCTGCAAGTATGTTACGCTCATAAATTACAAGCATGCTTCATTTTATTGTCTATTTTATTAACTTTCAGTTAAACTTTGAAACAAAAGGGTTGAAGAAAGAAAATAGAATGACTGAAAATTTAAATGGCACTTTATGTCCCTGACTGATGCGTTTAAGTCTGCGATGTTACAAGTGCCGTCTCATTTAGCGCAGGCTTTTATACAGCTGCCGTTCCTTGATTGCGACTGATGCTTTCGCTTCCCTCCATTTCTTCTAGTAATGCTCCAGGTGCTCTATAAACTCAAAACAGCCAAGATATTTGACAGGAACAGGTCTAAGGAGGACAAGGGCAGCACTGAGGTGTCAGATGAAGACCCCTTTGCCATTCAGATCATGGCTTGGTGTCCCGAGAGCCGGATGCTGTGTGTGGCCGGTGTGTCAGCCAATGTTATCATCTACCGCTTCAGTAAGCTGGAAGTAACTACTGAGGTGGTTCAGGTGGGTAACAGCTTCCAAATTTACTTTTGTTCTTCAGCTTTCAGGAAACTCCTGATTTTCTTTTGCTACATGTCTCTTGCTAACACACAAAAAAAAAAAACATGATGGGTGGCAGCAGCGGTAACACGTTGGCAGTCAGTGGGCAGCTGCGGATTGCCCGTCTACCTGCAGAGAGTGGATGTTATCAGATGGGGGCGGTGTCAGAAATATGTTGTATAACCGGTCTGTGGGCTACTCTTACTCGTGCAGTTGTTGGTTCATGAGCCAACAGCAGAGAAGAGCAAAGTTATAACATACAAAGGGCTGAAGTGAAACTGACCAATGAAAAGTGTCCACTGCAGCCACTGTCTGTCTGCTTTTCATACTGTATTTTTTAATCTTTGATGCTTTTTTTGTGCTTCTCCCATTCCGAGTGACCTCCACTGTCGCTCCCTTCCCTGTTCCAGTGTCATGCCAAAAAGTGATCATTTACATAAAAAGTGATGTTTCTACGTGTTTTTTATGTTTAATATCTTCTAACATCTTCTCTGCTGCCCTTTTGCTAAGCTCTCTCTTGAAAAAGACATTTTTAATCTCGATGACACTTCCACCTGGCTGAGTAAAAGATATATAAAAGCCTCTTTGCAGCTTCTAGCTCATGACAGAAATTTTCTTACTGCCTCAAAATGACTTGATATCATTCATGAGATGTTTAAGAGCGATGTTTGACAGATTATAGGCCAACAAGTCATTTACAACAGTTTGAATACTGACAGAAGCTTTATGGTAAATACCAGAAATGGCTTTTAGGCAGGCAAACACTTTTTGGCATGACACCGTCCGACTTGTCGACCGATCAGCATTCGACCTGTGCACAGCGTCATCCACCCTGAGCAACATGCAGTTTGGATTTTGAAGGACTGCAAGGGAGCACAGTTGCGTTAGTTGAAAAACCCTTCTATCTCTGTAAGCATATACTTCCGCAAACGGTTATAATCGGGGTATTATACATTAAGCATCAGATGTAGAGGCATACACACAACCACATGAACTCAAAGATCTGCCTAGTCAAAGGCAGTATGGTTACCATGCCAACAGACAGAGCAGTGAACAAGCAAAGCTAGACCATCGTTATAACCTGCCTTGATAGCGATGCGAGTGCTAATGGTGGTGTGATGTGAGCCGGTGCTTAATGAAATAAAGAGAAATGCAGTTTATTATCTCTGTGTACGCTCACAGCCTCTGTATTAGTGTGAAAGTGTGCATATATGCTTTGCTTCTGCTGTTGGTTGAGTGACAAAATAGTATCCAGCATGAGATTATCTTTACAGGCCTGGCAGCATATTTCTTGTGAACAGTCATTGTCGAGGTGTTGTTCCAGCAGACTTCACAGAGATCACTTGTCAATCAAAGCATGTGGGCAGCACTGTGATGTGTTTAGCTGATGCTCTTTTTGTGTTCAGCACTGCTTGCCTTGAGTACCTGAATGTCTTGTTCTTCCAAAACAAACAGCGAGAAGTAATTATGAATTTATAGACTTCAAGTGCCTTGCTTAAGAGCCCCTTAGTAGCAGTTGGAAGAGATTAAAAATCAGCCACGTTGATGTTTAAAAGCTTGGCAGTTTTTCTGTGGGTGACTGCCAGTAAGCGTTGATGCATGTGGAAGAGAAATGCACAGGTGCTTTGTCCTAAACTCCAAGTGCTGTCCAACTAGAGCTACAGTGGTAGTGAGCTGTAATTAGCTGAACAGCCTCTGTCTGAACAAGGTCAAACACCTCTAAATAACCTTGCAGAAATGAAGGCAGTGGAGGATGGAAACAGGCGGAGGAGAGAATATCTGAAGAAGGGCGCTGATCACTCTTCACTCCCACATGTCAGTGGGGCTAATGAGACTGACAGAATGCAAAAGAGAGGAGCTAATGAGTTTGTGTGTGTGTGTGCGTGTGAGAATTTGGGAGTTGTGTGTGCTTCTGCGAAGGCGCAGGTTGCAAAGGGGTAGCCTGAAGGAGGGCTTCGAAGGAACGGAATATTGCAGTATTGGAGGACCTCTTTGACTCTCAATCTTCCCACACAAACATCAAACACCTCCTTATCATCAAAGTGACTCTGCGATTGCATATAAATGCCATTTACCGGCACAGTCATCATCCCCAGAGGAATTATTGTTTACAAGAATTTAAAGGAATGAGCTTTGTGATGTTCCTCATTTATAATGCGTATATTAATATGCACACCTGTGGTATGTTCTCTCACACAGTTACTAGAGGTGCGAATGCAGTATGAGCTGAATGACATAGAGTCTCCAGATGGTGGGGGTGAACAGACATCAGCGCTGCCCACCCCCGGTGCCTCACCTCAGACGAGCGGCCCACCTTCACACCCTTCCACCAGCAGCAACAACTCTGATGGCGGCAACATACCCTGCCTCAAGTATGAAACACACGCGCACACATACAGAAGCACTCACATAACCGCTCATAAGCTGCAGGAGCACTTGCACATGTACTCGTGCACACAAGAGTCTTGCCTTTTGCCTCAAGCACACTCAAAGCATTCTGAGCCACAGCCTCCCCAACATTCCCCTGCAGCCACTCTCGGCAGACTCTCGACACACAACCGCTTCCGAACCGCAGCTGCACCACTCGTCGTTCTCTTTATGAAACCTTTTGTATGTCTCTCCCTTTCATTTTTTTTCGTCCCCTCTCTTCCTCTTCCCGCCTCCATTCTCTTTCATTCTGCTTTGTCTTCTTCTCAACAGAGTGCGCAGTACTCCATTGAAACAGTCTCCAGGATACCAGGTAGATTTGGTGGTCCAGTTGGTGTGGGTGAGTGGAGAGCCTCCTCAGCAGATCACAAGTCTGACGCTCAATTCCTCCTACGGCCTGTAAGTACACACACATATCTTAGCTGAAACTCAAAGTATTTTCTGGGACTTTTCTGGGAATTATGGTACTTATGTCAAGTACTTATGTCAAGAAGTTTAATCTGAAGTTAAAAAGCAACACTGGCAAAATTAGTACAAGTCAAATTACAGATGGATGCAAAACAGACACAGATGCACTGTTGCAGTTCAAGAATTCACCTCTTGAGACCTGTCAACACAGTTTATGCCAGCCAGGAAATTTAGATTCTGCCTGATTTTGGGCTTTGACTATAATGTTTGCACATTTATAAACTAAATCAAATCTCCTAACTAAAACTGTAATAACTTTCCCTTATTCTTGTTTTACAAACTTTTACCCCGCCCTTTCATGGCACTTTGCATTTGACTTTGTCGCCAATTCCCAGAGTGGTGTTTGGCAACAGTAATGGACTGGCGGTGGTGGACTACATCCAGAAGACAGTAGTCCTCAACTTGGGGACGGTCGAGCTTTATGGCTCTAATGACCCCTACCAGAGACAGCCCCGGTCGCCAAGAAAGACGCGACAGCAGTCTGGAGGTAATAAAAAGAGATCATTCGGAGGCCAGAAAGAAAAGGTTTCATTCGGTTTTTGAACGTGATGACTTTCAGCCCACAGGTCCTTAGTTCCTGTTCTGAACTGTACACTGATGCAAATATGAGAATGAATAAAGTGACGACGCTCGCCATTGAATCGAAGATGATGCTTTCTTGCAATGCTGACGCAGGACCGAGCGCTGGCAACCAAATACTCGTTCTTTCTTTGTGCTTTGATTGACTTTCTCTCATTGTTTGTCCGCCTCTCTCTTTGCCTCTCATTCACATACACATCCTCTCACAGCCCATCCCTTTTACACACATCCCTTCCGTCCTTTTACTGTCATCTATGGCGAATAGTATCCTTTCAGTATGGACACACTGCCACCATGTGTCAGAAAACAGCAGTGCAGCCATTTTGACATTGCGGCAACATCATGACGGTCTCCTGCCCATACTCGAGCAAAAGTTTGATTGATGAATTAGCAAGGTGTGTCTACGTGGGCGGAGAAATTTCTTTTTTATGTGTATGGCGTGCTAAGCAGCTACTCGTGCAAGCACAGACTCAAAGTACTGTACATACAAACATTCAAATGTGCCCAAAAAGACTCACATTAAATACTGAAAGAGCATCTGGTGTCACTAACTGGTGAGCAGTGGGCTGGCACTTGTCAGAGCTTGGCAAGTATGAGCAGTAATCAGGGATCCAGCTGTGTTGCTCTGCCAACTGTCTGCTTGGCTTTCTGCCTCACAGAACAATCTCACACACAAATAAACACACTTACACTCAAACAGGCGACAAAGGGAGGAAGTAGCATTTAAAACTGGATTAAGAAAACTTTAGCGAGTCTCTTTACGATCTGTGACAGGTGACACTGCACATATATAGTGTGAACAGTACAGTGGCTTTTGTTTTTTAAAATCTACCCGATTTTTGCTCTAATTATGTAATTAATTACGCAGTCTCTTTGGGACAGGTCTTTGTGACATCAACGAAGGCTCGGCCACGTCGGAGGACCGCTGCAAGTCACCTACTTCAGGTAACATATCTTTCAGCTTGTCATTGAAAGAGAGGAGTGGTGAATGTAACAGGAGTAACACCCAAACAGTGAAACGGTCAGAAATGTACCTGTAAAGCCTCTGTGTGCTGGGAAGAAGATCGGTGTTTCAAAAGAGCCTTTACTGTTAATACTGTTGGATTGAAATTCTTGCTCATCAAACTGGAACTCTATGGAAGGCTTTTCTTCTTTTTTTTTTTGAATCACAGAAGTGTCTGGCTGTCAGTTTCATTCTACCTCAGTCTTTAGAAATGCACCGTTCGAGTTAAATACTGTACATTTATGGCTTTATGAGAGTGGTTTCCCATTCATGCATGTGTTTTGTTTTTTTTTTTACCACTTTGCAGAGTTGAATAGGTGGGAATACATTAGTTGTAATATCTCTCAGTATTCTGAAAAACTAGGTTGTATAGGCTGTAAATGCATCCAGTGACTGAATCTTAATTCCATGTGGCTGCTCAAAATTAGAAGTTAAATGAAGCTGGAAAAGAAAACTCTGCATTCTGGTAGAGAAACCCTTTCATTTACATTAATATTATTAGGGAAAGGGGGAAAGGGGCTCTTTGGTAGAGTCACATATTTAGTAACAGCATAATTGCATGCTTTTTGACACTCATAGATATATTGCATGCCAAGGTTATGATTATTTAAAACTTGGATTTTGATTATGGATCTTCTTTCAAAATTTCACTGTGTCTCGGTGCAGTGTACTAAAGTGGATTTATCCGAATGCATTACCAGATTAAGCAGCTTTCATATGCATATCCCCAAGTTAAACAAAACAATAGATTGTTGTAGAAAAAACAAAACAAAAAAACACTAGCAACTTAATGTCACTTGCTGCACTATCCCACGTCTGATTTCAAATATTCGACCTTTTGATGATCTAGTGCGTTGTGATTTGCAGCCCTGCTGCTCTTACTTGCTTCCATCTTAATCTGCGTCATTAGTATATCATCTGAAGGTGCTTGAGGAGAGAACAGCCGAGGTTTATCTCATTATGGGTAACTTGATGAAAATAAGGAGCTTTTTAAAAAGGTCAGACAGAAAACAAATCTCCGAGTCTGCTTGCTGCTGTTTTCAGGTATGATGGCTGTCCCAGCCGCTGTGTCTGGTGCCACCAGACTGTAATCGGATACATCTGTCTGCTTTACATTATTCATGGAATAGAGAGAAAAAGGAGTGATAAAGTGCTTTCCTATAAATCTGTCTCCCTGAACCAGCTGTTTAGTGTGAGCCAATGTGTTTTTCATTTCTGTTTTCTTTGGGGGGGTTTTTTCTTTCATATTTTAGGGATGAATTCTGCAGGTGTAATAATATAATGTTTGCAGTTTGGCCAGGCTCATTGAAATTAAAGGCTGTTTTCTGCACAGGACAAAAAACCCCAAACTATATATATATATATATATATATATATATATATATATATATATATATATATATATATATATATATATGTATATTAGGGTTAAAATGGGCATTTTCTAACTGTGCATTTACTGTACTTTACTTTCCCCCCAACACCCTCAAAAGTGTTGATGTCAAACAGCAATCTACACCAATTCTACAATGGAGGTGGTAGAGGAGGTAAGATTGGCCCAAAGATTTATATCAGAGGCTGTGTAGGCAGGAAAAACATGCTCCAGATTTGGCGCCCCTGTTTTGTTTTTTTCTTTCAGTGGAGAGAGTGTCTCTGTCCTCTGTGTCCATACTCAGTGGGGAGAAATAGACTAGAGAATAGAGAGCTGATGTTCCTCTCTACTCCTGGGTTAGCTTCTATTCCACTATCTTTGAGTTCTCTCTGTATTTTATCATAAATACATTTTTTTTGTTTGTTTAACATGATAAGATGCTCATCTTTGATATTTGAGTATGAAATAATAATAATCTATATATATTCTAAGGACTCAAAGCTTATGGAGCAAAAGCTTACCTGGAGATAGAGTGGGACTGCAGCTGTTATGAGATACCTTAGTTGTCCAACATACTGTTCATATTGCATGCTACATGTATGTAGCACGAGTGTTAAAGTGTGCCTGCATCTGATACCTGTCCTGACTTGATTGTTCATAGTACAGTTTGATGACGCCATTGAACAGAGAGCAACTCGTCTGTCCAACTCTGTCTTTGTCTAACTTCAGCGTGTCAAGATAAAACATTATAAAAGTACATTTAAACTAAGTCAATAAGTCCAAAAAATAGGGGGGTAGGAATGGAAGGATTCAGTATCCCACACAAGTGACAGTAAGTACAGTGACCAGCGACAGCATTAAAACTACCTTCCTAAAATTCTGTTGGCCCCCTCTTGTGATCCCACAGCAGCTCTGACACCCTGTGGTGTCTGGCATTGTGGCACTGGAGCCTCCGCTGATCAGCCTTACCCAGGTGCGTCCCATGGATATCAGGAGTTCAGATGCGAGTTCAACATCTTGCTCATTGACATGTTCCTTGAGCCATTCATGAGCAGTTTTCGCAGTGTGGTGTCCGGCTGAGGAGGCCACTGCCGTCAGCGACTGCTGTTGCCATGTCTGACATACTTGATCTCAAACAATGTGTTGGTGGGTGATAGATGCCAAAGTAACGTCCACGTGAACATCAGGATGCTGAAATTTCCCAGCAGAGTACAAGATAATTATTGTCACTAACTTTACCTGTAAATTGTTTTAATGTTGTGGCTGCTTGGTTTATGTTGGATTTTTCATCACTCATACTGAAACCAATGTTGTGTGCTCATTTAAGTCATCTGAGCCCTGTTAAAACCTGATCAACCGCAGCACAACGGTCTTACAATGCCCACCAAAACTCATTTGGGTGTTTTTTTTCTAGTTTTGCTTAAGAGAACCCAATTCCCCAATTTCCAGCATACTATAATTTTGCCCAAACTTCAGCCTAATCACCTGAATAAATCATACCTGTGTGTATAGAACATGCAGGGTCTCAAAAGTAAAAAGAAGGCAAGAAGACCATTAAACATTTTCCTGTATGTAGTAAGTACAGTAGATGGACAAGAGCAAGATTTTATAAGTCTGCCACTTAAATAAAAAAAGAAACAGAAGCAGGTTTATTAGTGAAAACAGCTAAAAATAATCAAGTTAAACTCAACCCACTTTGAGCTTGAGGTTGTTACAGACGTCTACAATTTTTTTAAAGGTATTTGTATGGATTTTTTTTTTTTTGTCTGTGGTTTCTGTCAGTTAGAATAAAACTGCAAGATAGCCATAACTCTGTTACTTGACTGTCTCATTTTATCATCTTTCTCCTTCTTTCTCCTACAGACAGAGAAAATAATATTTAGGACTTCCATTCACTGTTATTTATGTTCAGTCTTTTGAAAGATGGAATGTTTTACAAACTTGGACTGAAAGTATATAACCGGCAGTAGGATTAACCATCCTCTTCACTATATCTCGTTCCATCTCTTGATTCATTTTTTTTGTTCCTTGTTCCTTCCTTCTTCTTGCTGCATGCTCCTTTGGCATGAAGGTCCTGAATGACCGTGCAGTTTTGACGTGTGTCTTACCTGTCCTGTCTTTCAGGGCACTGTGCAAACAGAGGTCACCTCTTTCGTTTCGTCTGTAACAGCATGCCTCTGTGATACACAGGGTCGTCTCTTTAATCCTTATGCAGTGTCTTCTCCTGTCTAAAGCATTTTTGCTCTCCTGTTCTATAAAACAATCCCTTGGCACTTGTTCAACAGTCTACTGTCATTTTGGTGTCTTTCAGGTGTGTGCACAGTCCTAGTCCAATGCTAGATATCTAGCTTTGCATGGCATCATGTGTTAGCTTAGACATGTGTTTGTAAAGAGGGATGTTCTCTTTTTCCAGCAAAGATGTCACGGAAATTAAGCTTGCCTACTGAGCTAAAGCCAGACTTGGGTAAGCCTTGACTTCGTGTCTCCAAACAATTTGTATGAAATGCAGTATACTTTCCTCACTCCCGACTGGACTCCATCACTTTACATCAGTCCAGTTTTTTCTGGTTATTAGTCTCAAAATTGGCAAGCTGTGCAAATGTTCTATTAAGTTTGCATGAGTCAAAAGTAGCACTGATCTG
This sequence comes from Pterophyllum scalare, assembly GCA_024447675.2. Lineage (NCBI taxonomy): Eukaryota > Metazoa > Chordata > Actinopteri > Cichliformes > Cichlidae > Pterophyllum > Pterophyllum scalare. The sequence goes on from JAMQGT020003443.1 coordinate 24,013, forward strand.
AATCAAAATGATTGAACTTAATCAAATTGTTGGAAATGAACCCTCGCTCCCATTTTTTTTTTTATAACCATGGTGGGGGTTCTAGCAGAGGTCAGTGGTGCTGAGCTAAACTTTTCACACCCCATCTCACTCTAAAGCTTTCTGTAACTTTTGCAGCTTTTGTTTTCTCTTCCGTGTTTTTCATGTCTTTCTTTTCTCTGTCTGATTGGTTCTTCAAAAATATATTTAAAAAATTATTTTTCAATTCTTTTTTTCTGTATAACTTTCTTCTCAAGTACCAGAAATATTAGATGGAAGATTTTTAGATTTCAAAGGGTTAAATTTAAATATACAAGTGCCAAGATATTCACCTGTGTGCATCATGTTATGCACATTTAACTTTCCGTACTTTGCCAGATAGTTGGTTACTTTATAGTAATAAAACAGCATTAAATTGATGTCTCCTGTGCAATATAAGGGAAATGTAGTGATGTTAAATCATCTTCAAGTAGGCCTGAAATGATGCTGCTCTGCTGAAAAATGGTTATGAAAATGATGAGATCTGTCTATCCTAGAAATAAAGTCCAGTAGCTGTTTATTTTGTTACTAGCTGTTAAGGATGCAAGCCCATCACCTCTCCCAATTTCCAGTACCTACATTGTTTTGTACATTTTTTTTTTTTTAAAAACATAAATAAATACATTTGTTCCAGCCGGTATTCCTTTTGAGTTTGCTTTAAAAATGTTTAAAACCATTTTGCATTTAACTTCTGAAGTGTTTCTTTTAAGGCAGTATGAAAAGCTGTTGACTGTTATGTTTCTTCTTCTTTCTTTTTTTTTTTTAAATTTCGTGTCCGTCTCTGCATTGCCTGTCTTGTAATATTACTTGTTTGCAGGTGCTTTACCTCTCTGTTTTTTCTCCTTACTGTCCTCCTGTCTGTATGCCCGCCGCGGGGTGCCAACCCATTAGACCACCGGGACAACTCTTTCAGCCGCTCACGCTCATCCAGCGTCACCAGCATCGACAAGGAAGCGCGAGAGGCCATCAGCTCATTCCACTTCTGTGAGACTTTCGCACGCAAGGGGACAGCACTTTGACACCCTGCCTGTATGTGGGCACCTCCCTTGGAACTGTCCTGGTTCTAGCTCTCACATTGCCACCTGCTGGGGAGCAACGGCAGCTGCAGCCAGTTATCATTTCACCTGCAGGTGGGTAAAGGAATCTCAGAAGGGAAGGAGGGACGAAAAATAGATAATGGTTTTAAAAACCAAACTGTCATATGGTAACCCGCTATAAGTTAGGGGATACTGTAAAATTTATTGAATTTGGCACTAAAAATGTCATGCATACATTGTCTAAACTGATACTTACCTTGGCCTCCATTACGGAACCTTGAAGTCACCTTGAAGGATATGCCAAGGCATCCCAAAATGCAGCAGCACTCTGGAAATCATAAAGCGTTTCAACCAGTTTTTTTACTTCTGTTTACCAGGTATGTTGGTGCGGCTGAAGGGAAGCATTTTGCGGACGGCTTTCATAGACTCCACAGGTTCTCAGCTGCCTCCTGCATTTGAGTCTTGGTGTGAACCCAACATTACAGCAGATGGTGAAGAAAGAGAAAAAGTCCGTAAGCGCCGGCCTGTCTCCGTGTCCCCTTCCACCTCCCAGGACCTCAGTGAGAGCCAATACGCTGTAGTGTGTTCAGAGAAACAGGCCAAAGTCATTGCCCTCCCCTCCCAGACCTGCATCTATAAACACAGTATCACAGAGACCTCCTTCATCTTACGGGCAGATGTGGTGCAGATGAGCCAAGGCGTGTGCGTTGCGTGTTTCTGTGCCAATGGCCACATCATGACCCTCAGGTGAGTCTGCATCTGAGGTCAGACAGACTTATCAATGTTTCAACCAATGCATATTCTTAGAATAACGCATTATTGGTCTTTAAGGAGATCAGTGTAAGGAGACACTGCTGTCAGCTAAGCTCAGGCTACAGTTTGCACAGACTCAAAAAAACGGGACAATAGAAAATTGGAAAAATGCTGTATGCCAGTGTCCTCCACAGTCACCAGATCTCAGTCCAGTAGAGCACCTTTGGGATGTGGTTGAAGGGGAAAGTTGGATGTGCAGCTGACAAATCTTTAGCAACTGTGTGATGCTGTCATGCCAATATGGAGCAAAATCTCTGAGGAATGTTTCCAGCAACTTGTTGCCACAAAAAATTAAGGCAGCTCTGAAGGCAAAAGGGTGTGCACAGAAACTAGCAGTGTGCACAAAAACAATCTAACATAGGTGGGGAGATGCATTACTGATCTGTGAACTGCATTAAGAATAGTGAGACTGACATCTCAGATGTGAGAATTGCACCAAAGCGATCGAGAAAAACTGTGACCTCAGAATTATGACTATTTTTAGGTGAGGGTAAAGCAATGCTATATAGTACATACAAAATATGCAGTCACTGAACACTTTATTAGGTACACCTCACTAATACTGATTTGGATCACCTTTTGCCTTCAGAACTGCTTCAGTTCTTCATGGCATAGATTCAAAAAAGTGATGGAAACATTCAGTTTTCAGAGATTTAGGTCTGTACGGAGTTTCTGTCATGTGATAGGCTGATTAGATATTTGTGTTAACGAGATGTTGAACAAGTGTATCTAACAAAGTGGGTGGTGAGGGTATCTATTTAGAGTTTCTAGTAGTTCACAAATTTAAAATGATTCATGTTGTTTCTGTGTGTCCCGTCCAGTGTGCCGGGACTGAGACCGCTCATGGATGTAAACTACCTACCTTTGACAGACATGCGGATAGCCAGGACATTCTGCTTTACTAACCTGGGTCAGGCCATGTACCTCTGCTCCCCCACGGAGATCCAGAGGATCACTTACAGTCAGGACACTTGTGAAAACCTACAGGTGAGTTAACCTTCTATATACATGGCACTGGTTCTCCTTGAGTTGAATTGCTATTGCATACGAACTCATGCTGCATGGCTTAAATTCACACCTTAACCACCTAAGCCCTATGGTGTTTTTTGATTTTATGACTAAGTCTGTATTTTATATGCACGGGTTAAAGTGTTTTGGCTCTTTCAGTAATGTACAGGAAGGATTTTAGAATACAGTAACTCTCCATTCTTATTGTCAGGCCAGAATGAGATTTGAAAAACCTCTCAAAACTTTTAGAAGTGAATAACAGACAGCCCTGGAACAATGAGCCAGTTGCACTCATACAGCCTGTTCTAAAAACCAGCCATACTCTAAAATTCAATGCAACAAAAATGAAGCGCAGTGTTTTTACCCATTTTAATCAGTAGTACCAGGTGGTGTCAACATGGTAGCCATTTTGGGAGAAAGTATGGCTTGCTTTCCTGCTTCCTGACATATACCCTAACTCTTAGGCCTCTGTGATACTAATGGCCCATGAATGACAGCTAATACATGGATAAACATGTCAATTTACTTTTCTTCTTTTACTAATCCAGTGCGAGTGAAACCCAGGGGATTTTCTATAGGAGCAAATCACAGATGTCCCCTATCAATTATTGTGAAAGTTAGCAGACACATTTATAATGTCATGCTTAATGCCTGTGTCATAGCTGATGAACACAAAACTGCATCAAGCAAACCTGAGGAATGGAGTTAATCCCAAGAAAGCCTTAGTAGTATGAAGTTGCTTGGTCTGAATTAAATACGAGGAACTGAGTCATCTGTGGTGAGAACTTCAGTGTTTCCCACAAGCTACATGTAAGCTGGGTTTATTGGTTGGTGGTATACCTACAATTTGCTAATGTTGCCAAATGCCAAATGCCTCACATGCACTATTCCATAAAGTCACTTTTAAAAGCTTAACAGAAAACAGCTTTCAGCTAAAATATGAGAATCAACACTGCACTTTCTTGGAAATCTACCAGTCTGCATCTGAAAAGTACTGTGGGTTGGATTCAATTTTAAATATTAAAAAAACAAAAAGGTTTGATTGTGACTTGCAGGTTTCTCAAGAACCACATAAAAGTGAGTGAGTGATGGGACTCATTTGTCTAGGACAAAAGATTTGCATAATGTGCTAGTAACTAGAGGAAATATCTGTGGGAATGTGGTTCCTGAGGAGCTGTAGAGTATAATGTCGCTGTTTATAATGTAGTGGATAACAAAAAACACTATTTAAAAAACAAAGCAAAACAGTACTGTATTTACAGTATGTGTTAATGTTTCAGGAGATGCTGGGTGAACTTTTCACACCAGTGGAGACTCCAGAGGCTCCCAACAGAGGGTTCTTCAAAGGCCTATTTGGTGGAGGAGCGCAGTCGCTGGACAGAGAGGAACTATGTATGCCAAATGGGTTTCTCTGATGACTATATTCTCTATTATATTTCTGCCCTGTATGCACCATCACCTCTTGTCTGTCTTTTCTTCCTTCAATCAGTTGGTGAGGTAGCAGCTGGAAGGGCATCGAGAAGTCTGGCCCAGCACATGCCTGGCCCAGGTGGCATTGAGGGGATGAAGGGAGCAGCCTCTGGTGTGGTTGGTGATCTGGCACGTGCCCGGATAGCGCTGGATGAAAGAGGCCAGAAACTGGGTGAACTGGAGGAGAGGACGGCCGCCATGATGGCCAGTGCAGATGCTTTTTCCAAACATGCCCACGAGGTGGGTGAAAATGCATACCTGCAATTAACAGAGCAACGATGCCTTGATCCTTCATAAACCATTTTATACAGAAAAGCAGCTACTGTGAAATACTCTTTGTCCTCTGAAGATTGAATGCTCTTCCTGTAATATTCTTGAAATATAACTTACTGATAATATTTACCCAGTAGAGGGCAGTATATAACCATGAAACCTTTACGGTACTGTAAACGAGGAGCTTATTCTAATGTCAGACTGATGCAGTTTTCAGTTTCTAAGGCTATGTGAGGGCCCCTGTTCCCTACACTGACTGACCAAGCAAACAAAAATCAAAATCAAAGTTAATTCATAATGTTATGACATAAAATGAACTTCAGTGAGAGCAGAAGGAAGAGATTTTGAAGAGAGATGTGAAGGTTATTGCTCATATTGCCCATTTTCCCATGGCTGCATGTTCTTTGTTTCCAGATGATGCTGAAGTGCAAAGACAAAAAGTGGTACCAGTTCTGATTGGTGGAAGGAGTGGACTCGACTGTCTGACTGACCTTCCATTGGCTCATCTGGACTCACCGTGACCCCCTACCCATCCGTCTGTCCCTTCATCCGTCCCTCCAAGCCTTCACTGAAACACTTGGGGATTTTCTTCCCTAGCACAATGATGAATACTGTACTTACCTCAGTCTTGGGGTGGAACTGAGGGGCAGACAGGAGTGAAAGACAACCTCAGAGGGAATAACTTAATAAATGGTGTCTCTTTTTTTTTATGTTCTTGTCTCATTGTTTTTATCCGTTCAGCCTCTCCTCTGAGGTAGCCGACTGGCTCATACACCTGAAGATTCTTCACTCGCATTTGCCAAAATGTTCTTTACTGTTGTCTCTTAACTCTGTACCCTCGTGGCCAATATTCAAACCGGCTGAAAAAAAAAAAAGACCGATGTGTAACGAAGAAGCAAAGACTTGAAAAAAATTATTAAGGTGTTAAAAAAAAGAAAACAGTCTAAATACATCATTATATATACATAGATCTAATAAATGTGCAATGCTGTATCCACTTCCAAGTGACAACTACAAACAAAAGGGACAACTCATCGAGGAGATGGAAGCAGAATGCGGGGGGTGCAGAAGGAGGCGCCGTTGGAGTGCTGTGATGGTGATGTCTCCTCTATGCAGAGAGTCGCAGGGATAAAAGCAACTCATTCTGATGTACACTGGATATTTCATCATCTTGCTCAATCTCTAGACTCTCTGTATTTGACAAATTTTCATATCGTTACCAAGTGTGTGTGTGTGTGTGTGTGTGTGTGTGTGTGCGCGTGTATGTGTGTGTGTGCTTCAACTTTCTTGCCATTCCTCTCTTTGTTATTTGTTGGGTTTTTTGCTCCGTCTGTATTATTATTATTATTATTATTGGAAAATCTCTTATTTTTCTATTGTTGTGAAAGTGGATGATATTCGATTTGTTGAAAAAAGATAATACATTTTGTGACTTTTGTCTAACAACTAAAATTAATTTCTCCTTATGAAAAGGGCTGGAATCTATTAGGAGGGCAAGGATATAAAAGGCATATTTAGGACTCACTGACATGGCAACATGAGCTTTTTCTTTCATTCCTAAATCAAGCGCGTGTGAGCCACACACACTTTACTGCTTTACTGAAACACGTCATTTATTCGCTTATCGGATGTGATTGGAGCCCCTGTTTCCGATGCTACGAGCTTGGTGGCTCGACGAGATCAGTGTTACACACACAAATGGCCATGCCAGTACACATCAGTGTGGGGATGACATACAGTCCAAGTATAAATCACAGTAATCATATAAGCAGGATAAAAAGAAGAAAATGGCTGAGTAATCTTTTAAAGGGATGCATTTTAGCATTTTTTGGTCATTCTTTTGCTGACAGCTGTCTGTATGACAAGTTTGTGCGATTCCTTTTTGTCAATATTTATTTATCGAGGTGCAAGAGACAGCTGTGCTCGGTGTCACCTTCATTATTATCTTGTTTCTATTTTCATGTTGGCAGATGTGCTGTATCTCTGTCTACCGGGCGTTTAACCGTTATTTGTATATAAGTAAATAGTTAGACAATCTAAGACCAAGTGGAAAGTAAATGTCGAGAGGAGACAGGCCATATTTTTTCTGACGCCAAAGAATTGCTTTAACTTTCCCATTGCATTTTTATTTTGCTGTGAGTCTGGAAACCAGACGGCACACGGGAGGATGTGTTATACAACATAGCTGCAGCCATGGAGTGCAGACCCAGGTTCTGGTCAGTTTGGAAATATCACCCTTTTTGCTGTTCAGGGTTCAGGAGATGGGAAGTTGCAAAGGCACTCAGCCGTTTATAGTACTTTAGGTTATGAAAACTCAAATCATTTTTAAAAAGTTGCTTTATATGTCTGTTTCATTAAAGGAAAAATCCCAATCATTCCACCACACCTCATACAATATTCAAGGCAGTCATTTATGTGGATGTGTGCGTTTTTGTACGTCCTTTCTGTCTGTATGTTCTGGTTGTTTACTCATTGCTGTTGATATCCTAGTCTCACCGGTCAGCAGTTTGTGTTCAGTTAAGTGTGCACAAATTAAAACCACCAACAAAGTTTTAAAAAGAGGGCGAGAATAAGATGATCCGTATGTGAGGATGAATTTTGGTTTCGTTTAAAAGCCCTTCACGTGTCTCTGTCGGCTCCACAGCTGCAGCTATGGCCTCCTGTGTTTTCAGTAAGCATTGCAGTGCGAATGTTGGCTGGTAGAGCCCTGAGGTCAAGAAGAGAAACAAAAAGAAGTACTTCAGGAAAAATAGCTTGTTTTAGCTATAAATCCCCCCACAGAATCCGGTTGATGTCTTTCCCTTTAACACAGCTGTTATTTCTTTTAATGTTATACTTGTTTTTCCATCTTTGAGTGATTTCCTTTTTTGCCCATATACTACAGTATGCAGTATTCCTATCCCTGATATAATCCACACACTCAGTAAGAGAGAGTCCTGTCTATCTGCCATATGCCATCTTCTGTCCTCGATTCAACGGTTATCAGTGGGTTGCAGTATTTTTCTCATTGTAGCCAATTTTCTTGTACAGTTTTATGCAACTTTCACATGGATGTTTATGACTTTATCTGCTGCCACAAAAATTTAGAAATTCTGTAGATAGAGATTACTGTGCAATGGAAAATAAAAGTGGAAAACGTAAAAATTTTGTCTTCCATTTTTAAAAACCTTAAAAGCTTTTTGTTGAGCAGAAAGAAAAAAAATGTTGCGGATCTCAGCATTAGATGGCAGCAAATACACATGGTTGCCTCAACAAGCAATGCTGACTTAATGGGAACCATAGAGTGAAAAGCCAAAGGCCAGTCCTACTAGCCTATGAGTCATTACTAGCAGGTTTTTTTTTTTTAACAGCGTGTTAATAAAAGAATACTTTTATTAATGAAGTGAACTGGTCCGGGATTCAAAGCCAAAGTTGCAGATCAGTTTCTCACTGTGGTCTAATACATCGCGTCTAAATGTTAATGTTGTAGTGATCTAAAGTAATGTAGAAGTTTTCCTTGTTTATTAGCTTTTCATTTACACTCAAAGGCCCCGTTTCTTCAGTAATCCTGTACTGATCGCAGCAGATTTCCGCACGTGCTAATGTAGTTATCTCAGGCTAATGGACATTTACAGTAAGTGACCCCAATTGTAACCTTTAAATATTTTAACTGGCTCTAGAAACACTCTTTATCTTACACTGGGAGACTTCCACTAATATTTACTGCAAATACCTCACAATTGACCTCTATAATTAGGAACAGACCTCTTAAATCAGAGATGCAATCATCCTAATCCCTATCAAGCTTTCCCTATTATCTGTAAGTTCATACTGTATTTACAGAGGCTTACGATGTGGATCCATTACTGTGGAAACCAGAGAGGCTACCAGCTCAGCTGATGATTTCCTGTAAGAGTACAGATTTACAGACTGTATCTCTAGATTGTCACTTGATGCTTCCGGGCATTATGTGTAACTCAGGTCAGGAACCCATAGCTGGAATTAATGTGGAAAAAATATATAGCTCAGATATGAAACTAGATGAAGCAATTAAGCCAAAGAGTAAAAATATAGTGATAGAATATCTTGGACCTTTTGTAGCTGGAATTGGTAATAAAAGGATGAATGATTTATAAACCGACAAACAAGCCTTATTGCACATGGATATTGATTGCTGGCTAGAGGAATAAAGCAGACTGTGATTGAACATTGCCTTCTTCCAGCTGATTAATGCCCAATCTAACTAAAAGCAGAGACACTATAGTTCGAATATTGGGAAAACCAGAGTCGTGGCTTCCTGGAATAATAAGAAATGAAGATGCACCATGGACTTATAAGTAAATCCATATGTGGAATTTATAATTCCATAAAACAAATCTCTGTAAAAAAGTAGCACAAATTAATCTAGTGCTCACTCCTTCCCTTGCCTTTTCTCTTCCCATATATTGAATAGGGATTATGGTTCTTCCCTTCTTTGCGTAAACAAAACTATCAGACAAAATAGTGTCAGTTTATTTTATTAGGTTGAGTGCATGGGTTTTTCATCAAAGATAAGCTACTGTGGGTGTGGGAGGCTGATGGGTAAATTAAGGGTAGAGTGGGAGATGGAGACAAGGTGAGAGAAATGTGGTAGGTAAGGGGGGGGACAAGCTGATTTGTTCAATTTGGCTGAAACCATGAAGAGAAGGTCACTGGGGAGAAATGTTTGTTGTTGCATACTGTTTGAACTACTGACTGACTGAGCTATAGGGTCAGGCAATCCAGACCTAACCATGGTGCTCAGCAAATGGCATGTCTGTGCAACTGTTGCCGTGGTGACCGGAAGCATGAATGACCTGTGCTATGTCTGCACAGCAGGGGGACACTCGCAATGAATCTTAAAATGTGGCATTTTGTTCTACGATGTACGTTAATCTTATAAGAACATCAAAACCTAAGATAAAACTAAGATCAAGGAAGCACAAAGGTGCAATGAAGAAAGGGGTGCCAAAGCTGTCCATACCTGAGGCCTTAAAAACTGCTAAACAACTGCTTGAAGAGGTATGCCAGAGACACAGATGACCGGAGACCAAACCAGATATTATCCACTGAACCGTCCAAGGTGTACTCCCAGTGGCAAAGGAATAATATGAGAACAGGCCCCTGGAGACGGAGTAATACTGGAAGAGCATATGGGAGAAGGATGCAACACATAACAACAGCGTTCAGTGGCTAGTGGATCTAAGAGCAGACCACAGGAACCTCCCTGAACAGGATCTAGTAATCACCACACTAGTAGACATCCAAGAAAGAATCTCAAGTATGAAAAGTTAGACAGCACCAGACTCTGACGTGATTCACACCTACAGTAGTGGCTAAAGAACCTAACTGCACTCCATGAACCAGTTGCTAATGGATGAGACACACCCGGAATGGTCAACTGAAGGCTGCACAGTCCTGATCCCCAAGGAACCCCAGAAGGGACCGGTCCCATCCAACTACAAGCCAATAACTTGCCTCAGCACAACTCCTGACAGCTCCGGTCAGGCATCATAGCAGCTAAGATGAACAGGCACATGGCTTAATACATGAACAGGGCCCAGAAAGGAATAGGCAGAAAAACCAGAGGAGCAAAACACCAGCTACTAGTAATAGAGCAGTCACTCAAGACTGTAAGACCAGACTGACCAACCTGTGCACTGCCTGTATTGATTACAAGAAAGCCTATGATTTAATGCCACACACATGGATCATGGAATGCCTGGAAATTCATATATATATATATATATATATATAATATATATATATATATATATATATATATATATATATATATATACACACATACATGCATACATACACATACAGTGGATAATTATTTGACAAATGTTTGCCTATCAGCCCTGCTGCCAATAATTTAGCATTTAGTTAAAAAAGAAAAATAAAGCTAGGTGTAGTCCCATCATGTTACGATTAATGGGTGTCATGTTCTTGCACAACTTTGACACCAAACCTATTACATCACTCTGACAGTTAACATATTGTTTTATTCTGTTCCAACTTTTAGTAACATCTGGAAACAACTATTGTGCAACCTCTTAACTTTGCACCTCTTAGACTTTGACCTTTTGACCTTCCACCTCACCAAAGGTGATGTGAACTCAAACCCCGTCACTTCTTAGACGTCTATCATAGCATCTGTATAACACAAACATGCACATACCTAAAATCAACTGCTGATACAGTCTTTCTCAAGTTCTACTTGAGAAGACTGTATCTTATCTGATTACTGTAATCAGATAAGAAAAGGACAATTTATAGAAATGCAGACTTGACAAGAAACAAGCCTGAGCAGAAGTTTATTTTTTGAAGTCTTAATGAATCATTCAAGCAAAAAGCAAACAAACAAACAAAAAAATCTACACATAACAACTTAGCAAAGAATACATTTTAAACACTTTGTTACACGCAGCCTATCATAAAAACACATGATGCATTCCCGTTTCTTCAGCTGAATCTACAAAAAATGATAAAAAAAATAGCAGAGTTTGACAGGCATAAAATCACATTTTTGCACCAACAAGGTGATTCCCAAGGAGCTATTGGCAAAAAAAGGAGCATTTCTTGGCATGGTAAGGAGCTTTTCCTTAAAAAAAAGTTTGAGGAAACTGGATAAATAGAGGACAAAAGAAGAAGTGGCAGGCTTAAAAAACTATCTACAACAGATGAACAGTACCTGAAAGTCATGTCCTTAAGAAATAAGGGAAAAAATCCAGCAAAGACCTGACACAGTACCTGAGAGATGCGTCTGGCCCTTCAGCTGATCCATTTACTGTTTGCTGAAGCCTTGTCAGAAATTGCCTCAGTGGAAGGGTGGCTATCAAGAAACCCTGAGGAAGGGAAACAGGGAGAAAAGTCTGATGCATGCCAAATTACACAAGAACTGGACTGAAAATCAGTGGCAACAGGTCTTTTTTTCTTTTTTGTTCAGATAGTCACCAATGTGTATGAAAGTGAGTCAGGAGAGAGGAACAGTGACTGTCTTCAGCCAACTGTGAAAGATTGTGGAGCTTATAGTTTGGGGCTGCATTTCAGCCACTGGTGTTGGGGATCTCATCAAAATTGATGGAATCATGAACACAGAAAAGCACCATCAGATTTTGATCCACCACGAAATACCATCTGGAAAGAGTCTGATCAGCAGTGGCTTCATTTTTCAGCATGACAATGATCCCAAACACACTGCTGATGCAGTAAAAGCACACCTGGATAGAAAAAACACACACATTGGACTGCTATCAATGATGGATTGGCCTCCCAGAAGCCTGGAGAACTATTCCTGAAGACTGTTTAAAGAAATTACAATAAAGCTGCCAAAGACAGTTCAAGCTGTGCTGAAGAATAAAGGTTGTACCAAATACTGACTTTCAAGCTTATTAGAATTATACAAACTGAGTTTTTGCCTTGCATACTGTATATAATAGGTGTAGCGTTTTAAATTGCTACACCTATTTTCCATTTTCGTGGCAAACATCAAGAAAAGAGAGTCAAGACTGTTCAGAGTACTGTAGAAACATGACCTCAACAAAGATGTGCTCCTTGTAGCAATGTCTAAGTGATATTGATTGGCTGGCTTTCAAGTTTTGGGTTTTTTTAAGTAAAAAAAAAAATCTCCCTTTTGTATTAAACAACATCCATTGGACTGTGATGATGACATGACTCCATTAAAGTAGAGCATCCGTTCCCAATTTATATTTGAAATTTTGATCATAAATCCATTTGAGGTTCAGTATAATATTAGCAGTTCATTTTCCCACAGCAGTTCTTCCTTACAGGAACTAAGTGCTGGAAGGATCATGTTTGGAAAGGTAATGAGGATTGTGACTCACTTTATATTTCTAGACTGCAGTTTGCTGCGTGAATACTTTTTTGTAGAAAATGTGCTGCAGAGTTCTGGTAATTATCTGTGTGATTTATTTTAAACCACTTTTTACTTTCCAGTTGCTTCCCAAAAAAAGCATCCCTCGCGACAAAGAGACAGATTTCAAGCTTGGAATCCAGGCTTATTTAAATACACATGTTTCTGTTTGTTTTATCTGTACTCAGTTGACGTCCCAGCAGAAATGTGTTAAAAAGGATCATTAGCTTCAGTCTGTCAATCTGAGAAACATCTGCGTTTGGAAGTGAACTTTGTGCATTTTCATTTTTGCGCCGGCTCGTCCGTCTTCCTGTGTACGTGTGCGTATGTGTGGCGAATGCCTGTGTGCATGTATGAGTAAAGGGAGAGAAGGGGTGTCTTAGACATGGGTGTGGTTGAAACTCTGACCTTGTAATTTAAAAATGGCTCCAACTCAGTGCGTCTTTCCCTGGAGTGAAGAGAGCCTGAAGGGAAGGCTGAGTGATGAAGCCGTAGAGTGTGCCACATGCTCAGCTGTGGGCTTCTGAGACAAGATGTTGGTCCCACAGGGCCGTGACACCCTGTTTTGTTCATCTGTTGTCCACTTTCCCTTAGATGTAGACAAACAATCCAAGAAGTAAAATAAAACTGTGAACAACAAGGACACCTCTGTTTAGACCACCTCCAGAGAGGGATTGGGCAAACATGCAAAAGATGGTGTTATGGCATGCATACAATCATCCAAAACCTCAGCCTACACGACCGGTTTCTGTTTGCTGTAATATTCAGCTTTGAAATACCACAGCTCTATTAAGCAGAAATTAGGGTTTTATGTGTGTGCATAATTAAAACAAGCACTGACGTGAACTTTAATCAATTTAGTTCTGTGAGCCACAACAAAGAGATAAAATACTTAAATACTTGTTCCTAGAGTGCAGAAACCGGCTTGTTTTCTAAAACCATTGCTACAATATGTATTTAGTGCTGTTATAACGTATCCCACAAATAATTCCCAGTTCTCCTTTTGGGGCTGTTTGTGCAAGGATTTGCTTTTTGTTTTGTGTTGTATGTGTGAAATCCTTGAACATTTTACTTGTCAGAAAAATGTAATGCTGTTTAGGAAAGTGTGGCTTGGCTTCTCCTGGAGCAGATCCATTTGAATATGCAAGGCATGCTGTTTTCCTGCATAAAGGGAATGAAACTTTAATAGTTGGTTTGAAAGCAGCTGAGCTGCTCCAGTGGCTAGCACCAGATAATTTCACTGCATGCCAGCTCCATGTTAGTGCAGCAGTTAACCCATAGCTGCATTCAAGAGAGTTTGCAAAGTTTACTCCTAATTAAAAATGCAATAAAATTATATTTTAATGCTTCACATTAGTTATTATTGAATGAGGATCAATATAAAGAAGAAAATATTCTATTCATACACATGCTCGAAGCACTTCAAAGCCTTCCTTTTTTTTTTTTTCAACTCCGCAAACTAATAGGCACTCAGGTGAGACGCACTCAGCCCCGGACCATCTGGCAACCACTTTCATATGTCCTAGTTACCAAAACAGATTCATTAAAGTTCCCATATTACAGAGAATGACATTTCTCTTTTGCTCATGAAGGCTTAGGTGCTATATAAATATTGTGAAAGGAAAAAAATCTACAAAGCCCATATTCATAAACTGTGACTTTAGACGTGCCATGAAGACTTCCATAATGAGGCGATGTGGCCATGCCACCAGCTAGGCCCACCCATAGAAACGATTGGACCAGCAGTCCAGGAAGCTGTGATTGGTTGCCATAGTTACAGCAGAATGGTTGTTAGTGTAGGGTCTCAACAGCAGATCTGATCCAAGCAGCACCACAGACCTACTGTCCAACCTTGAGTAGCCGGCCCACAGTGCACCAGCATTAACTCGTGTTTGCGTCATTTCTGCACTTTGTCCTCACATTTATTGCACTTCAATACAAAAAAACTCCCATTGAAGCTGTTCTCGTGTAATTTCATGCCATGGTTTGGCTCTTATATAGCATTTTTCTAGTCTTACTGACCACTCAAAGTGGTTTACACTACAAGCCACATTTAATCATACAATGCTTTATTGTATACCAGTTAACCTAACATGCATGACTTTGTTCTGTGGGAGGAAGCCAGAGTAGTGCTGTCACTTTGGTAAATGCCTGTTGCCTCGACTCCTGTCTCATCATGTCTCACTTACTTTGTTTGCATCTCAAGTTGGAGGGACTGAGGCGCATGCCGACGAGGCAATGAATGGAACTGAGAACTGAGAAATTAGAATTCTTAGGTCTGTCTTTTTAGAAATTCTGTTACTCATCTTATGCGTCTCCGTTTGTTTTGCTTTCTGTTTTTCCCCTTCCCTTCTATTGATTGTCTGATCCACCATCATTAACTTCACCCCCCCACTGTTCCCAAGTAAGTTTCAAGTGTTTTTCCAGCCTAGTCTTTATTAGCTGTCAGTCAGTCTGCTTGCAAGTGTCCCGTTGAATCACCATCATTTATTTAACCTTCTTCTGAAAAAAAAAACCAAACAAAATGTTGCAGAAGTTTAAGAGCACTCACACGCAGCTGCTTGCAGAACTTTTACAAAACAGACCAATTTTTGTAAAGTTGTATGTTGAAGGTCATTGTATGATTGTGCCATAATAAGGGATTGTTAAAAATATCAGCTATACAATGAAGCAAATCACCAACTGGGAAGGAACCCTTTGATTGCTGCAATTTGTCTGGCCAAACATCGGGTGTTCCAAATCTGGATGGTAACTCACTGTTTGGGCATCCTGTGGCCTTTGAGGTCAGGAAGGGCTGCAATTAGTGCAGCCTATGCTTTTCTTTAGTACAAGCAATAATTAAGAGCAACATGACTTGTTGCGTGACTGTCATGCTGACACTTTTCTTCCCAAAGGTATGGTCCTGAGGTGAAAGCAGCAGATTAAAAATCAAAATTTGTCACATTCTAAAAATAATTTTAGTATTAATGCAAATTTATGTTGACATCTGTGTTTTCTTAAGTGGTGTGACTCTGTTATATGGAATCGTTTTGTTAGGCTTCAGGAGATGTAACAGTATAAATCCACAGAAAGTGAATTGAGTAACTTTATTTATTATTGCTATTAGGTTACTGTTGTAGTCATTCACACCAAACTGCAACCTGTAGGCAGTTAAAAAAAATGGAAATGCCAGAAACTGCACATCCTCTAGGAGAGGCGTGGCCTCTTGAGAGTGGCTCCCAAGTTTGGAGCATTAAAAAGCTGTTTACAGACTGTTACAAAAAAGTGACCTCTATGGATAGCATTAGTATTAGGATGGTATTAACTGATTCACCTGGATGCTAGAGGTATGTACAATTTGACTGACAGGTGTCGCAAAACAGGCAGAAGCAGTTCGGGCTTCACATCTGATAAGTGGAATCACTTAACTGGACTGTTGTTGACTTTTTATTGGAATTAGCTGACAAACAATATTGATTGCTGTCTGTAGCAGAGCACTCAAGAAGTATGTGCTTCAGTTTTGGTGAGTAAAATTGTAGCGTTACTTATCACTATTAAGCAGATATCTGTGTCTGTAGGATGTACTCATACTGTTTATGGATGGAGCGCTGGCTCAGACAAAAAAAAAAAAAAAAAAAAACCATAGGAGTGGCCAAAAATGCTAAGTTGAGGCTTCAGAATGCATCGTCCAAAGCCAGTGGTTGATATCATGGTACATAGATCCATATTTTATACTGTCTGCTGTTGTCATAGAGTCACATGTTAAAATGTCCAATTTTAAAACAGAAATAAACATGTTTACAGCCTGCTTTAAAAAGCTGTTTTGGTCCTTATTGCCAGTATTCCCACTTGCATATTTAAATTTGATTAAGGTTAATAGTTTTGCATTATTAGGGGCGGGGCCACTCTGAGTGACAGGTTGATGCCAAATAGGCCTCGGTGTCTACTAAGTATCACCTGAGCGAGTTCCTAAACTGACCATCTTCATGATGTTTGTGGTGTTGGTAGCATTTTTTTTAATAAGCATTTGCAAAAGAAAAAAAAAATCAAGCTCATCCAATTTCATTTAAACATTTTAAAAGGTTCTATTTATCTATCAATCAGTGTTATAGATGATTTTCTTAATTTTAAAAATGTATAATAATAATAATAAATATAATTACAAGCTCCGAGACGTCTTCCAAACGGACCCTATGGTTAGACTTCTTTAGCAAACACAGACTGCCGTCCTTTAATGTGGATTCACTGTTGTTTGTGTGCAGAGAGTCTTTATACTTCTATCTGCTTGAGTAGCACACAGGGTCTAATTAACATGTCTGGTCAGTAAATTGCCTTGTTCTCCCACAACAGCAGTGATTTAAAAAAAAAAGAGAGAAAAAAACCCCACAATGAGCAAACTCAGCTGCTCACCATACTGCCTGCACAAACAAGGAAGATGGTCTGAAGCTTAAACGCACTCCATAAAACACAAACCACTAAATACACATCTAAGTCCCGCTTCCTCATTTAATTTTCCTTTGTGACGTTTAAGATTACACAAGATAATCATTTAATGTGCAGTTTAACAAAACAAGGTGCTATGGAAAACAGATTAGCAGTTTGGGGTGGTGTGTGGATGCATGTGTCTCTGGCAGAGGATATTCCCACTACTGGAATTTTCGCAAAATTAGACACCTCATTTTGGAATTTCTTTTTTTTTTTTAAATGACTGTCTGGCAGCTGCTCGTGTTTCCAAGGCAACTGTGTGATTTGAATGGTCGCTGTCAGTGAGGAAAATTGAGTGCTGCCACAGGGATACATTTTACCCTGTGAGAGTTTATGTTAAATGTGGGTCAATCATAAGCTTCTATTAAGTCTTCACCCTGGTGAGGCATATTAATTTGAATTTTGCTTGCCTCGTCTGTATTCCATTAAGAGTCGTATGCCGCTCGCTGGTTTGAGATGCAGTATAATGTGTGATGAATGTGTGGCAGTTTGAAGCAGGGGAGAAATAAAGATCTTCCACTGCTTGCGGGCTAATGGAACCAGATGTCATCCTGCACTGTGCTTGCCTTTTGAGTTCTTTCATTATTATTATTATTTTTATATCAAGCAGCTCATTTAATGAGCGTTTTGATGGGATATGCAAGGAATGAACAGTAATTAAGCAACTAAAAAAAAAAGGCAATAGTTTGTATTAAAGCATACTTTCACAACATACAAATATGGACTTGATAACGCTGTTTTTATAGCTGTAGTGTGTCAGGGTTGCCCTGGTAATCAGTCACATGCAGTGTGATTATATTTATTTTTACACTGCCAAAATTAAACAGTAAAAACTGTTACACCATTACGTGAATGCTTATTTAATTAACAAACTCTCAGCTTTGCTTTGAGGGTAAAGTGGAGTAAGTGCTGAGGAACTGATCGCGTGACGTACGCCCTGTTTTTCCAAGGGACCAAAAGTAATTGGACAATCCACTCAAAAGCTGCATTATGTGCACGTGTGGGCCGGACTTTTTCTTTATTATAAATTCATTAAGGTGGTAAAAAATCTTGGGTTCATTCCAGCTGTGCCATTTTCATTTGGAAACAGTGGTTTTGCTTCCCCCGTCTCTTTAGGTTCATTCTGGCCACCTGTCCTTCCAAGGAGCTGCTCGGTCTTCGTGGTTCCCTGTTGTTTCCCAGGGTTTTGTATCACTGACTCTACCCTGCCCTGGGTCTGGGATTTTGTATTTTGTTTCCAGTAAGACTCTCCAGCATTAAAGCTGTTGTGAGTTTAGCTCTGTTTTACAGGTCCAGCATTTGGGTCCTACCCTGCTTGCCACACAGCCCGCACATGACAATATGAGGATTCAAGTCTACGGCAAAGCATAGACTTCATCAAAGAAAATATAGAGGGTTCATCACAAGGTTCAAAACAAGCCAGACACATTCTGAGACAGCCTATGGACAGATGTCTGCCCATAGCAACCTGCTCATGAATGTCGGCAAAATCAACCCAGGAGTTTTTGACCCAACTGTGTTGTATTTCACTTGTTGAAGACAAGCAAAATACATCTGGAAAGACCAGGACAACTGCAGTCAAGGCTTAGCAAAGCTTCCTAGAGAAGGAAATTCATTGTTTACATTGTCCACGAGTCCCAGATTTCAGACAAAGGATTAAAGTGAATGTTTTATTTCTCTGTATGTTAATTAAAGCAATTACATTTGAACCTCTGAAAATGTGTATAAAAATAGCTATGAGTCCTAATTGCAATTCCTAAATTCATACTGAATTAAAGTTGAAAAGCCTGTGCTTTTGTTGTGCATTGATTGGTTTATTTCATATCTACTGCGGTCACGTACGGAGGCGTTTGTGAAAATGGCATTAAAAAAAAATGTATCAATATCTCTCAAAAAATAAACTACCGTCTAAAGTACAGACAGTCTTCTTAACTTTGCTCTGTAAAAATGTCACTTATATGATGTTTGCAGCAAGCACCGTAACACTATAATGACACATTTTTTAACCACAGGCTATAAAACATCAATAAGTGGCAGCTACATTTGTGCCATGATTATCATAAGTCTGTGTGAAATTTCATCAAATACAGTTAGCGCTGATTCACAGTATTATAGCAAATGCATTATAATATACTGATATAATTTATCAGATTGGCTTTCTCACCCACCCTTTAGTGAAATTTGCCATTTTGAAATGTAAAAAGTCCCCTGTAAGTTATATGCCAGTCTTTCGGGTGGGGAGTCAGAAACCTATGAGTGTGCCTTTTATGTGGAAGGTTCCAATTTTTCCCAGTTTTTCCCTCAGACTCCTGATTTTGCCTCTCATAGGCTCTATGATCCTCCTTTTCTTATTCTAACCATCTCCCTACTACCAAGCTTGATCAAAAAAGGCAACAGATACTAGACAAAGTCAGGTAGAATAGGTCAGTTCTTTGTCAGATGTATGAAAAATACAGTCTTGCAGAGGATAGGAAGAGAAATTAGTGTGACCCTAATTGAGAGAATGACTCTCACACACAGCTGAAATGGAACACGAGAGCATAAAGGCTGCTAAAATGACTTATCATGCAGCTGCATACACTTAAGAGTATCTAGAAATGAGCACGCACAGTAAGAATCTTTCGAAATAGGAGGATGCCAGCACGTCCACTGGTTGTGGCAGTTTCTTTCTATCAATACAACGGGCTGACCCTTAATTTATTTTAATACCCCCTTTCTTTTGCATCCCTGCTCAATGAACACGGACATATGCCATTTATTGTAAACTGGATTTGGCATGTGCACCAGCTCTTGGTCAGAATATTTATTGTCTCATAATTTGCATCTAAATGCATCTGGCTTTTTTTTTAAAATTTATTTATTCATGTATTAGCATGTAGAAGGGCATTGTTGATAGAATGCATAATTTCATCTGGGGAAAAGGTTCTTACCACTCATCCAGAAAGCACAGCTGTATATTGTGTCAATCTTAAGCCATGGAGAAAGGACAAAAAAAATAAAAATGTAAGAATTAAACTGTAGATATATCTCGCAGGAATTGTTTTCCTTGTCCCTATTGTCAAGGTGGGATTATTACAATATGTTGCTCCCTACAGTATGGCATAAAATAAAACACAGAAACAACACCTCATAATTAAGGAATCACAGTTTGACCCCAGCACGTACTTTCGGCGGAACCAGCCAACTGGCTTATTAATAGTGTTTTGGTGTTCTAACATTTCCGCTGTCTGAAACAGCACACTTTTAAATGGTGCTTTAATGCTGTTCAGTCAAATACAAAGAGAGAAAGAAAGAAAGAGCCTCATTTTGCTGTTGGGAGGTTGCCATCCTCTATTGTGTAGTAGTTATGTGCAGGATTTGTCCACTTATGCATGCCCCAAAATTTATTATGTATAGAAGCATTTGCATGTGTCACAGATGCACAAGTCCGCAACTATCATCCTCCACACTGGTCTGTGACTTGAGCTTATTAGTACAGTAGAGACCTCATAGTTCACTGGCCTAGAAAAAAACTCCTTCCTTTCAAAACTCACTTACTACCAGATTTCAACTGAAAGTAAACTTCCAAAATAGTTGGGATGCTCTTTAAAATAAAAATTATATTCAATTGAAAATGGTGCAAAAACACAATTCACAGTTACAGTGTGTGTGTGTGTGTCTGTGTGTGTGTGGGAGGGGGGGGGGGTCTGGAGCCTACCCAAGGTGTCATAATGTTGAGGGGAAGGCAACAGCCTGGACAGGTTACCAATCTGTTGCAGCAGTTAAGTATTAATGTGCTTAATTCTCTGCAAATGTCCAAAGAATGTCCAAGTTTTTTGGAAGCAGGGTTAGCCATCTTAAGGCTTGTAGTTTATTGATTGTTGCAAGTTAAATGATTCATGATTCAGCCTCATATAGATGCCAGACTGGGACCATAAATATTTCCACCAATCCTTTTCAAACAGGCCTACTTTGCAGGATGGAATTTCAGCGCAGTGAAATTCAGTATCTCCAACAGATTCAGATATTGTCAAAAAACCTTGTTTTGCAATGTGGCAAAATCTGCTGACAGAAGAAATGCTGGTTTTGTGGTTACATCACTGCCTATAAAGTTGTACTGAGACTCAAAGTCTACATCTCAAACTGTTGGACTGACCTGAAATAGCCTGAGGATGTGTGACAACCACTGAACACTGGCCCAGTTCAACCATTATTGGATCTGAATGGAGCCACAAAGGAGATGAAGCTGAAAACACAATGGCTCTGGGATACAACAAACACATAGAGAAGAAAGAAGGGAGATAAATGTTTTAAAAGACCAAATTAGAGCAGTGGGGTGGTTTGTTAAAGAATGAAAGGGATGGAGTGGGGAAAACGCCATATTATTCTGCTTTGCAATTACTGCCTGTTTTTCTTACACGTAGTACAAGTTCTGACCTCATTCAAGGGAGAGGCTGCCGTCAACACAGTTGGCGGCTTACAACTTGAAGCAAACAAAAGAACGACATAAGACTGTGTGTATATGAAAAGGAGGAAACAATGGCTGAAACTACCCTCCAAAGTAAGAAAAGCCTTAAATTTTTTATCAGCGTACTTTCCTGCAGCTACCTGGCAGCTGTCCACTTAAACCTAGCAGGTAGAAACCATTGCTCAAATCTGAAGGAATTTTCTTGTTCACTAACTAAATAAAACATTTTAAAAATGGAAAACGTTGCACTGCCCGATCCATTTTTTAAAAAAAATACATCTTATCTCTTTGAAGCAACTACTACAGCTGTTGCAGGTTAGCAGATGTTAACCTTCGGTTGACCTCACAGTCGCTTGGTTGACCCGCTGTTTTTGAGCATTATAATTTGTTTGGCCCAAACTCCCCTACTTTTTGTTCATGGTTAAGCAGCTCCCCATTAGGCAAAAAGGCTACTGCACAAACTAATTATAACTTACTCATAATTAACTGTTATGCTCAGTCTTGCCTCAGCATAACATTTGGGGAAACCATACACCGGCTGTTACAAAACAGCACGAGCTCAATTTCATTTCCCCCCCTTATTTTACTTAATTATTAAAATCCTTGCTGGTTCGCGTTGAGAATCCATTTGCACAAATTAAA
This sequence comes from Pterophyllum scalare, assembly GCA_024447675.2. Classification (NCBI taxonomy): domain Eukaryota; kingdom Metazoa; phylum Chordata; class Actinopteri; order Cichliformes; family Cichlidae; genus Pterophyllum; species Pterophyllum scalare. Next base: position 46,100 of record JAMQGT020003443.1, read on the forward strand.
GAAGGTATAAATAAGCTACAAGAGAGAAAAAATACCCCTAACTATCTATCCCACTTGCCTTCTCATCACTGACAACAGCCATTTTCCATTCTCATAAATGCTTCCTAAATGGATCATGCAAATCAGGCTATAAATTAGCGGGAGGAATCACGATGATGTGTTATCCATCTGTGGCATTGCATGTCCCCGATCCCACGTCTATAATTGACGATCACTGTCATTGTACCGCATTTTTAAATGAGGTTCAGAGTTGGCCTCAGTTGCATAAATTAATACACATGCTGTTACCTAATTGCTCTGATTAGCATGAGCTATGTGGCAAAGCAGTGATGCTAATCATGGAGGAAAACCTGTGCTGACTGAATTCAGTAAAATTAGCATCAGTGGTTAAATATCAGAAAATCTTGTAAATGTTTAATGACTTCCTATAATGTATGTAGACCCTTTTTTTTTTCCTTTTCTTGACTTGCAAACAGTGATTTACATTTGCATCAGTCAGTATCTTGAAGTACAATTACAGGAACATGAGAAATAAAGGAGAGGAAAAAATACAACTCTACTCAGCCAGTTCATAAGAAACAGAACTAACCTGAAGCCGTTTATTTCTGGGGATGACCAGAAGTTTCATTATATCAAAAAGTCACAAAAGTAAACAGAACAAAGTTATCATTATCATTATGTTCATGAGTGGTAGTAGTATATCTTAGAAGCTATTTTCTTCTCTCTCTCCCTTTTGTTCTTTTTTTGTATTCTCCTGTATTCACGGCTTTGTTTTCCTCATGTTAGCCTGTATTTTTCTGTTTGTTCTTTTACAATTGTAACAAAAAAGCAGTCAGACCTCATTTAATTTATTTATTTTCTTAGGAATTTAAAGGTGACATTTAAAGATATCAAATACATTTGTAGCTTTGCTGATTATGTTAATGATCAGCTGCCTAAATGAATTCCTTTTTCCCCCCTTCTACTTATGACACACTTTCAATTAAAAAAACCAATATTGAAAGCCAACTGCTGAATTACTGCCAAATTTGAGAGATTAAAAACGGATGATGCTACTACCATATAGTTTGAGGCAGTTCTTGGGTAATGTGGTTTTGATAGCATCTTAAAAGGAACCTGCGTAGCAAACAGGAGCAATTAATTACAGACAAAAAGGGCTGTGGATTAGAAGCAAATCCAGTGACATACTGGCACTGATTTCTTACCCGATGGGTCAGACAATAATATTCACTGGTCTTCTGGAAGAAGTTTACCAGGAGTGGTGCATATTTTGTGTCATTGTGTTGGAAGTCAAAGCGATGACCCACTTTTGCTGCTGACTGCTTGACGTTTTCCTTCAAAATCTTCTCATATCTTTCTTCATGATTCCTTCCACCTTGACAAATCTCCCAGTTCCAGATGCACTGAAGCATCAACACAGCATAATTCACCCATCACTGTTTTTTACTGTCATTCACTAGTGTCTTGCCAGTTGTTCTGGGGTCTTTAAACACATCTCTCACTAGTTTTCTTTCCAGTCTTTGAAATCTTCTGCTTGAACCATTTAGCTGTTACTAAATGCACCTTTGGTGATTCACTGTTAGATTAGAACAGCACACCTAATACCTAAAATGAAACATTGGTATATGGAAATGGATAGTGAATGCAACAAGGTAATTGATCAGCTGAAGTACTGTAAATGTAGTACATACATGCACAAATATATTGGTTTGTTAGAATGGTATGAGTCAGTGCTTGAGAACTAAATAAGGCTTTGGTCTGTCCCTTGGATAACAGTGTTATCAATAATAGAGTGTTTTGGATACATTTTAATCTGATTTGCCGGTAATGGGATCATTGCATATTATATGATATTACTACAATGAGACCGTAATAGCAGCTGGTGAAGCATTTGTTCATCAGATCCACCACGGACGATTCAATTTCACCATCTTGTGCCATCAGAGAGGCACATGCTCCAGCTTCCTCTATCACAGCAAGACACGCACCCAGCTTTTGTGCTTAGTTGCAAAAAAGGAGCGATCAACTCCCTAACCCATTGTGTGATGCCAATCCAAAGATGTGCGTTTTGGTATTTGTGCGAATGACATTCACCCGATTAAATTCAGCCATGACCGAACAAGCAGACTCCAGCAGCCGCACAGACATCAGCAGCTGGGCAAGAAAACAAATTGCACTGACAGCAGGAATGAGCTGACAAGGGCCAACACTGTGTTTATACAGAAGACATAATAATCCAACATGATGAGACAACCGAAAGATAAGAAGACAAATAGCAGATGGCAGTTCTCTATTACAAAAACTTCACAAATAGAGAATTTGTTTTGCGCCAGCCGTGTGGTGTTGCTATATTGGGGCTGATGCCGCTGTGAGAAGGTCATGTGACAAGAGTTTGTCCTGCCATTGTTACTCTGTATTTCCAAGGGGTTGGAAAAAGCAGCAGTGATAATAGGAAAGACCCTAAAATGATGTAACACAATTAATACTAAAAATAAAACAGTAAAACAATAAAACCAGTGTAACAGGCTAATAAAAAAATTATTATGTACTTAAAGAATTTGGATTTTGACCAAATAGTTTAGGAGATAAAAAAAATAGTTATTATTTATTTATTTATTTGCCAAAAAACATTCATCTACAGTGCTAATTTTGGTAAAGAAAAAAAGTCAAAAGATTAATCCTGTAAAGCCTAGTGTATCATACAGTACACAACTTTTTGTGAGTTTTTGAGACCTCTACATCATCAGTGTGATTTTTTTTTCTCCCTGAAATGAAAAACAAAAATCAAATAGATTGCACAAAAATGCCAGATGTAGCAAACAAAAAAAAAATTCTGGCAATTATTTCATTGTTCAGGCTTTGCAACGTTAATCCTTTAATGACATTAATTCCAGTTCCAATCAAGTTGGCATTGCCACATTTTTGAAGATGAATGCAGCTTTTTAATTTTCTTTGTGCACAAAGTGTCTTTTTTTAAGAAAAGCTACATATGACACGTTGGAGCACTCGTGTCAGACAAACAGTGAATATATTTCCATGTGATAGTTATTCTTTTAAAGGACTTTTTGTAGCTGCCTGATCCACCACTGCTCTTTTCCCCAGAGGGAAATCTGACATGCAAGCTGTCAAACGTTCAATACAACAATGACAACCCACACTGTACCTTAAAACTTCTGTGTTGGTTCTTTTCTCTGGCAAATATTCTCACCAGAGATTGAGGGCTTTTTGTGTTGTTTTTTTTTACTGGTCTGTCTGCCTACAGGAAACTGGCAGTGGTGCCAACGAGCTTCACAGTGATTCAAACGCCTCTTTCATTTAGAAAGGCACTTTAGATTGACAGGGTTTATTTTCCCCTTTTACCCTAGTGATGTTAAAATAAATAAAAAATAAAAACAATCAAAAAAAATCACCACACATTTTGTCATCTGAAGTTGTTATTTTAAGACCTACGAATTAAACAAGATATTTAACATATCAATTAACAAATATAATTTGGAGAAGTCATATACAGAAGGTACTTTAAGTTGATATAAAAGCATATTTTGCATTTAGCAATTTTTGTAGAAAAAACAAAGTGTTTATGGTGCCCCATGTCTTTAAGACTGATAAATATTTATACTGTAGTTTTCTTAATTCAATAAACTTCATTGCCTAATGTTATTAACAATTATACAAGACAGATTATACTGTAATTGAACATTACTGTGCAATATTATTGAACTCTTCACAAAACAAGCTTTTTACAGAGGAAAGATAAAGTGGGGACGTCCCATTTTTGTTCAGTCTGTTCTGTTTTCATGAAACTCATGGGCCCAGGGTATGATTATGGGTATTCACAAAGCCACTTAAAACATTATTAAGGTTCCATTGAGTATTGATAATACATAAATAAAAGTGTTGCTAAAAGTGTGCATGAAGGAGGCTGTACAGTCTGTGCTGTATATACCAGCATGATAAATAGTATTTTATCACTTAAGTGTCTTTGACTGTGTTTATGAATGTTTCTTTTTTTCATAAGAATTGCTTTCAGCAAGTGGTCCAAAGTTATCTTTGTAATGGAGATTTTGAATAATCAGAAGGGAGGAATGGAATGGGAAGTTTTAAGCCTCTGTGTCAAGCTGACTTTACTGAATGAAAAGCTCCATATTGTCTTATTCTGTCTCCATGTAATCTTTCTGATGTACCACATGTGGAAGCACGAGTTATATTTTATTACACAGTGATTTAACAGCATTCTGCGACAATGGCAAATATCTAGACTGCTGTCATTTGACCCTGTTGCAAATGCAAATAAAACTCATAGGGAGGAGCTGTTTGTGTGCGCCTCAATATATTTCAGATTTCCTGAACAAGCTTCCTTCACCTGTTTAATTTTCAAAAACAGACTTTGCATTTTTCTCTGAAAAATGTTCAGAAATGTAAATGTAAAAATGAACGTCGCTAAGTGCCGGGCCAGATGTAGACAGTTCAAAACGTACAAGGCACATTTGAGTTCATTATGAGGTCCCCCCCCACCCCCCACCAAGGCTGAGGGATTACATTTTGAGGTATTAGCGTGATCAATTTCTGTCAGCCCGGATTTGTACAACCATTTCTCACCACTGAGAAATCAAATAAGGAGCTTTTATCAAATAATTGCTGCCACACCGAATCCCTCGTTTCCTACAGTGTTTCTGTGTTCAAACATATTAATGATGCCTGAACTGTGTGTCGCACAAGTATTTTCATTACCGTCTCAAATGTAGAAGAAATATTTTTAATTTCTTCCTTTTTTTTTAAAGTTCTGGTATCTACTGTGTACTCTGGATGATGAAAGTGTTAAATTGAAGTAGAAAAAGTGTAGAGGAGACTATCACATTTCAGGCTCAAATTGAACACAGCTGCAAACACAGAGTGAGGCATGCTTTCGCATGTCCAAATGTCACTCCCTGGAGAGTGTTACAGGTTGTGCATGTGCACAAACATCTGATGCGTCTTCTCGTGTTACACTGAAGTCAAGATGCATGATTGCAAACTGTACATATTGCACTTGTACATGCACTTAAAAATACATCAGTGGCTAGTATGTTACTGGCAAATTGAATTATTGTTATTGCTCCAATAATGTAATTTCAGTCAATTGCATTGCAGTCTGTTGCATTGTCTGGTGCAGGTTGGGGTTTAAGATTTGACAGTTTTTAACACACCCTGGTCTTCCTTAAAGAAACTGAGAGTTTCGTGTAAGTTATATTAAGGGTCCTTAATCTTATCTGCTGGACTTTGTTGTTTGCAACTCAGCAGCTGTAGCCCAAAAGGCTGGCTAAAAACACTGAAGGGACAAAGTGGTTGACAGTCATACAGTAAAGAATACAGTGCTAAAATTAACTGGGTGATTTTATTTTGAAAATATCACAGCATCAAAGTATTTAGACAACATCCAATAAATAATTAAACATTATAAAAAAAACCCCATTATATAAAAAAAAAATTGTTATTTCCCCAGGCTTTTATCTTAAAAATTAGACATCACTGTTGTTAACCGAATAGCTGTATGTGTAACGCATTCCTTTAATTTACAAACTTTCACAAATTTTAAAACTATACTGCTTTTCTACTGAGAAACTAGGGGGCTTTTATTTTGAAAATCGAACATGCTCTCTTTAGTCTGGGTCTGTTTCCGGTTGTCCATCAGTATGCATGCGTGAGGAAGAGGCAGACGAGGGTGATGCTTAGCTTTTAAATTACAATATGATGAGCTGGAATTGGATAAATTAATTGAAAATAAATGTGTTTGTGTTTTCCATACTGTACATATGTCCATGCTCAACAGTCACAGACAGTCAGAGACACTGACAGATGGATGACTGAAGCTTTAAGTCTATTTCAGGGAAAGCCATATAATCATATATTGAAATGCTTGTCATTCTCACAGAAAGCCAAACAGTAAATGTGAAAACACATGACAAGTATCAACCAATCACAGAGGGAGGGAGAGACAGACAGAGAGGAGTTCTGAATCAAATAGTCTGATGATAATATTCAAATGAATCAGCTTGTGAGCTGTCAATTGCTTACATCTAGCTTACATCTGTATAAGTGAAGCAGCGGTTCAAGTCACCACTTCTCTCGCAAAAGGGCTTATAAAATCCAAAACGCAACTCGTATCCACCTGATTTAAAAATGTTGATCGCCCCAACAAGTTGCTCGACAGATCTTTTCTGATTTTTCGCTTGGAAGGAGATATCATTTGACAGTAGATGGATTTTCTGTTGTACTTTTACAGCATCAGCCGCCTGTATGTCGATGTCTAGGGGACATCTGTTACACTGAATGGGCACGGCAGCAGTTTTATAACCTTTCAGACAAACTAGACAGTGTGTAAAATTATTCTTTTCTGATTTTTTTTTGTAGGCTATTCACGTTTATCATTATGAGGATATTGTACTTTAATTTAGCAGTCTATATATAAGCCAGTTTACTTCATTTAAATGTCTTAAAAATAAATAATTCTTAATTCTGGGAATGGAAGCAAGCTTCTGAAACTCAAGTATAAGAAAAATAATCATCAAAATCAAAAGTTTTAATATATGATTTTTCTCTCAATATGCATTTATGTGTCTGTACTAGTTAGATGTGCATGAGCATGTTACTGACTGCCCCAAGCAGTGCACCCCCCCAAGCGTAGCAGTGGCTTAAAGCTGATGCACCCAGTTACACACTGAGAAACCTGCTCAAATGTATTCAGCAAATAAAGTAATAATTTATTATATGCCAGTGTCTCTCTCAACAAGTGCTCATCATCCCCAAAAAGAATTCCCATTGTTAAAAATACAGCTAAACTAATTTGAATTTTAATCCTAACCACTTGATATGAAATTGTATTTATTTTTGAAAATGTCCATCTTCACTTTTATGTTATGCTTTTTAATTTATGCTTTAGAAAAGCTGACATTTTAATTGCTATTATTTTTTCAAAAGAATTCTCCGGTGAGCACCTGTAAAGAAAAAGAAAGTACCACAATACTTGTTGGGGTGAATTGGAAATGATAGTACGACAATGACAATGATTTTAGTGGGGACAAGAAGACACAATGAGTGTCTTGATAATGACTATCTGAGCAGTTTTCTTTCCACCCAGTAACTGCAGTTCTCATTATTCCACTGACAGACTTACAGCATAGTTTTGCATCAACTTGTTCAGAAATGGAAGCCATCTCTGAAATCTAGTGCAAGGTCATATTTCATAAGCCTGCATGCAGCCAGTGGGCAAAGTGTTCGATATAGTGGCAAATGTCTAATTTGTATGAGTCATTTAGATGTGTACAAGAGCAGAAGAACAGTACACAGACTTATAATTAACTTGGATGTGAATCACACATTGGATAAAATGTTGTCAGTCATGCCACTGAAGTTTTCAAGAATCCAAATGCTGTTTTATGCAGAAAGAGATATAAAAATACAAATTGGACAGTATCTCAAAGTGACAAGATGGAAAGTACACTATATTATATCAAATTGATTGACATCCCATTTTTAATCCATAGAGTTTAATATGATGTCGGCCCACCCTTTGCAGCTATAACAGCTTCGACACTTTTGGGAAGGCTTTCCACAGGGTTTAGGAGTGTGTTTATGGGAATTTTTGACCATTCTTCCAGAAGCACATTTATGAGGTCAGAGACTGATGTCAGATGAGAAGGCCTGGCACACAGTCTCCACTCATCCCGAAGGTGTTCTGTCAGGCTGAGGTCAGGACTCTGTGAAGGCCAGTCAAGTTCTTCCACAGAAACCCGCTCATCCATGTCTTTATAGTCCTTCCTTTGTGCACTGGTGCGCAGTCATGTTGGAACAGGAAGGGGCTATCCCCAAACTATTCCCACAAAGTTCGGAGGATGAAATTGTCCAAAATGTCTTGGTATGCTGAAGCATTAAGAGTTCCTTTCACTGGAACTAAGGGACTGAGCCCAGCTCCTGAAAAGCAACCCCACACCATAATCCCCCCTCCACCAAACTTTACACTTGGCACAATGCAGTCAGACAAGTACCGTTCTCCTGGCAACCACCAAGCCCAGACTCATCCATTGGATTGCCTGATGGAGAAGTGTGATTCATCGCTCCGGAGAACACGACTCTACTGCTCTAAAATCTAGTGGCAGAATGCATTGCACCACTGCATCCAATGCTTTGCATTGTGCTTGTTGATGGAAGGCTTGGATGCAGCTGCTTGGCCGTGGAAACCCATTCAATGAAGCTCTCTACACACTGTTCTTGAGCTAATCTGAAGGCCACATGAAGCTTGGAGCTCTCACTCCGCTCTGTGATTTTACGTGGCCTACCATTTCATGGCTGAGTTGCTGTCGTTCCCAATCACTTCTACTTTGTTCTAATACCACTAACAGCTGACTGTGGAATATTTAGTAGCAAGGAAATTTCATGACTGGAATTGCAGCGCAGGTGGTATCCTACCACGGTACCACAGTGGAATTCACTGAGCTCCTGAGAGCGACCCGTTCTTTCATAAACATTTGTAGAAGCAGTCTGCATGCCTAGGTGCTTGGTTTTATACACCTGTGGCCATGGAAGAGATTGGAAGGCCTGAATTCAGTGATCTGGATGGGTGAGTGAGTACTTTTGATAATATAGTGTATGTAATGTCAGCCATTTTGACTAATTTCAGCAAATTCAAATCAGATTCTCTTTTTTTCTCATGTTTTCCCATGTTTACATGAGCTTAGGCCTCCTTTCTTCTGGCTACAGTTTTCCTGGGGTGAAATGTCTGTAGGTAGTATTTAAAAAAAAATCTGTGACAACAGGGGTTTACCACAGACATAAAATAAATTATTTGCTTACTACTTTCAAAAAGTCAAGACATGACTCCAAATTGTAACTTCCAGTGCAAATAAAATATCTATTTCATACTCTGGGAAAATCAAAGGCTTTTTATTGTACAACGTACTGAAAACCTATCCTGTAGAAAAGACTAGAGAGGATTTTTAGTACTGGAAATCCAACCCTGCCCTTTCCACGAATAGCAGCAGTGGATCCATAGCTCAGAATGGCCAGCTCTTGCTTCCTCCCTGGATTAGTGCTGAGGTAAGCAGACCGACTCTTTACTGGCCCACATTCACTGGGGAGAAAGTTTTAGTCTATGTGAAGAGCTCGTGCTGGGACACAAACCCACCCACATAAACTGCTCATTTATGACCATTTCTCTGAAGACACTATTTAGAGTAACAGATATTTAATCATTACCAGAAGCGTTGATGCTTTTGGGATTTGCATTTGTGGGACTGTCTACAGTCTCTGTGTACATGCAGAGCTCGCGCTAGCACTGTTAAATGTGCTCCCAGACATCCCCGTCACTTTTCCTCTGTACAAGTGATTTATTCTGATCAGTAAAAAAAACAAACTTCACCTGTCACACTGGATTTATTCTTCTGTGTTTAATCCTCTGATATCCCACACCATCATCTGACATGAACCGCCTTAGAAATGTAAGTACATGCTGCCATTGAAGCAGCCAACATAGGTATATATCATATAATTAGCTCTACATAGATTCACTTCAAAATCATAATCCAGGCGTTACACTTAATTGTTTTGCCAGCTCAGTAAATACATCACAAATAGCACTAAGATGTTATTATTGGTGTAGTTTGTTCTGTTAACAGTGCATACATTATATGTGTGCATTAATACATTTCTAAAGTTCTTTAATAACAGATTGCATAATATAGCTCATATTTAAGACCTACACTAAAGGTAAAATATATTTTATGCTCATGTATTTTTTTTTAATGAATGTTCAGTCTGATAGTTAAAAGTGCACTGTATAAAGAATGATCAATATTTAAAAACAACATTTAAAATCCATACTGGGCCATATATATTGTCAGCAAAAAAGTTGCTTAACCAGTTAGTCGGGCAAAAAAAAAGAAAAATCTGCTTGAAGTTTCATAATAAGACTTCACAAGACTATTAGAGCTTCTTGCAGCATGGGGGAATTTGAATAAAACATCACACATCCTGATGTAAAAGCATAGTAATGAGTTTGTTTTTGCACATATTTATGTGAGGCTCACATGGTTGAACTCAATAGTTGTGTGGGAAATAAAAAAAAAACTGGCATATAATTAATGCTAAAAATAAGCTTTGTGAAGAGCTGTGATGACATTTAATCATCTAATTATATCTAAAAAAAAACTGGATCATGTTGACAGAGTGCAAAGTTATCACATGGTGTGATAAAAACCTTTTTGGCAGTCATATTTGACAAGATTTTTGTGAAAAAAATACAGATAATATAAGTTCCTGAAAACTGTGTCTATGTAACAGATGCAGACACATGACTATGCACAAACACATACTGAGTTACATCAGAGCTGATGTGTGAAGAGGAGCACCTTCTAATGTGTTGATTTTTTCACATCTGATGCTATAATGGAGCTGTAACATCACAGTCTGTGCAGTTGCGTAACTACTGTTAATGCGTTTTATTTTCTGATGCCTCTTTTGCTTTAGGTGTTCATTATTGTCATTTTGCCTTTAATATTAGAGCACATTTGGTGAGACTGAGAAACATGATTCAGTCTAGAAGAATCATATACTGATTTCAGTATATATTTACATTTTTCCTGCTTTCTGAAAACCTAATTTAGCAGGAATTCATTATAGCCTACCCGTATGGAATAAATTATGATTCCAAGGTCTTTCTCTTTCCATGCCATGGTTTATAATGGATATGTTTCATTAAGATTGATGAATGTTTAAAGGAAGTGCATACTCTGCCAGTGCCTACAGACATTATTGGTTTTCCATTTTTTAAATCTTACCTGAACTACTAGTGGGCTTTAAATACTAAGTGGGAATTTAATGCATTTACTAGAGATGTCTTATAAAATGACGAGTTTTTTGTAATTCATTTGTTTTATTTACATGTTGTTGGTAATTGAATAAAGGAGATATAACATTGCTGACAGGTGATGAAACACATTACTAATAAATGTAAGCACAATAAATGTAATAAAATTACTTAAACGCTAGTCTAGTTGGTTTTACTGCACTTGGCGACCTGTCCACGGTATATCCCACCTCTCGCCCTATGATAGCGGGGATAGACTCCAGCCCAACTGCAACCCTGAATTTGATAAACAAAAGAAAATGGATGGATGACTTTAACACATTATATTTCAGAAATTCACATATATAGTGCTGTAAAAAAGTTTTGAGCCACCATTCATTCCATCCATCCATCCATCCTCTTCTGCTTATCCTGTTCAGTGTCGCGGGGGGCTATCCCAGCTGTCATAGGGTGACATAGACCATTCATTTTTTAAAATAATTTGCCTCCAAGAAGCCACATGAAAGTTTAACAATAGTATCTCAACATGGTGTGCAGTGTGTCCTTAAAAAAACTTGAGGAAAGTGGACAAATGGGGGACAAAAGAAACAGTGGCAGGCCTAAAGAAATACAGGAGATGAACAATATCTGAAAGTCATGTCCTTAAGAAATAGGGGGAAAAAAATACAGCAAAGAACTGACACAAGACCCGAGAGATGCATCAGGCCTGTCTTTTGATCCATCTACTGTTTGCCAAAGCCTCATCAGAAATAATCTCAGTGGAAGGTTGGCTGTCAAGAAACCATTCTTAAAGAATGGAAATGGGAATAAAAGGCTGAGGTATGCCAAATTACAAAAGAACTGGACTGAAAATCAGTGGCCACGCTTCGCATGGAGTGATGAATCCAAATATACTTCAGCATTATTGAGACAATGCGGGATAAAATTAAGAGAGAACAGAACAACAGGGAGCCAATATCCCCCAAAAAAAGAGCTTTGGAATGTACTTCACAAAGCCTGGATAACTATTCCTGAAGACTACTTACCGAAAACCCCCAAGAGAGCTCAGCCTGTGCTGAAAAATAAAGGTAGTATTGATTGTACAAACTTTAATTTTCCCTTATATACTGTATTTTCACGTCTGTTAGCACGCGTCAATAAATTACTGCACCTATTTCACATTTTCCTAGAAAATTATGTACGATTTTTGCACAAAATTACTCCTTCCACATATGAATGAGAGACCATTTAAATATAGTAGTATGTATTAGCCCATTTTTAATTTACCAGGGTTTACTACATACACTGTGTGCAAACTTTGCCATTGCATGTTTTTCTAAAGTGCTGAGCTTGAACGCCTCTAAATCTCGGTCCTCTTCAGAGCTTTTTACAAACTAGTATACTATACTTCAGTTGTTCTGCCATCAGGATCACATCCAGTCAGCACTTTTACTTTCAAGATGAATATCTCCCTGACTTGGGGATTTCAAAGACTCAAAGACAGAATAATGGCAGGTAGGATGAGAGGGATAAAGAGCTCAGGCTTGAGAACAGGGAGTGGGGGTTCTTATGGGGACTGAGACAAATGAGATAACAGAGGGATAGCAAGGCAAAAAGCATTTCAGTGGCCAAGCACCAGGTAGGGTTAGAATAGATAGTGTGGGTGTGACTCAGAGGGCATACAAAGCTTTTTTTGCAAGTATTTTGTCATGTGCAGTGCCCAGGGAAAGGAGTTCCATAAAGCTGTTTGGGATCAGGGTGACAAGATGAGTTGTGCTATCACAACTGTCACATGACACCTTCACAGATCAGTGTCAGAAAAATAGTGATATTTTGCTCTTGCTGCTGTGAAATGGTCCAAATAAACCACCCTGGACTTGTGACAACACTGCTGTTATTCAGGGAAAACTGCATTTCAAAAGGGCAAGAATCTAAGTGCTCTAATCCACCCCAGAGAGGTTTTGACAGAAAACAGAACTTTGGAACTACTTTTGACCAAAATCCAAAGAAACAATAGAACTTGTAGCTCTCTGAAGTCCTTCTATAACTAAAAAATACCTCCAATTTTAGTATAATAAAATGTAGACTGCCATCATACTACTGTGAAGCTTTTGCACATGCATCAGTGCAACATCCTGATCCCATTATAGGTTTCCCAGTTCAGCCACTATAAAACGGATGCCTGGCTCCTTACCAGTGCAGAATTTATATTAAGCATCTTTGGAAAACTGCTGTTGTCAGCTGGCACTATATTAATAAGAGGGTGCTGAATGAAATTTTAACCATTTCCATACTGTTTGTATAATGTATTCTCAACATTGTATCCATTTCATTCGATTTATTTACTTGATCTAGTATATTTGTTCATCTGCTTAAACAACAGTAGTGAATACGCTCCAGGATTATTTGTTCTGTTTTTATGGTTTCCTGTGACACAACAGCTTATTGATCACTTGTAAAGCATATCTGTGCAGCTACTATACAAATAAACTTTGACCTGTTGGTGTAATTACAGCCGCGTTAGTCAATAAACTTGCTAAGAGTGAGCGCCACTGCTCCAAAAGTCTTGACAGGAATATCTCAAAGAAAGGCATTCAGTAGCCCTCTCGCTTTCTGTTACACAGCCATTCCTCAGCGGCACTACATGGTGCAAAGAACACGTCTCTTGACAGCTACATAAATATTACTGCTGCGTCCCAGTACCATACATATACAACTATACCTACTACAGATGACTTAACACTTGTGCACACTGCCTAATTGTTATTTTAAACTATAGATTAGGATAAGATATACATTTTTTTGCATTTGCATTTCAATCACAAGGCTAAAAGCGCTTACATATTCTCCACTGATCCCAACATAGACTATATACTGTAGGCCTCCCTGTCCATTTGCTGCAGTTGTCCAGCCATCCATACAGTGCATCTGTCTCTGCTCCCTGGCTAAGAATGTCCAGCAAAGGAGTTTACATGTAGGCTAAAAAATGTAACTGAAATAAAAGAGGCCAACAGCTCTTTAGAACTGGACCTGCGTTGCATGTTCATTCTCCATTTACTACCATTCCTAATTTCCTCCTCATTACAAGTCAAAATTCTGTGGCACCGACTTAACTAAATTTGATCTAAAATTGAGGCCTTGGCTCTGTGACTGATTCAAATTGGTGTTTCTGATGGGCCAAAAAGATGCATTTGTATGGCTTATTTGCTATGCCAAAGTAATGGGCATAGTAATTAAGTCCATCTGCTGATTTTGGGAGAGAGAGCTGGTAAATGGAGCGCTCGTCAGTCAGTCACGGTGTACAGTTGGACACAACCATTCATGCGCACACTCAGATTTATGGGGAATTTTGTGTACTTGAGTATTACTGCTAGACCATCCAGTGACACCCCCGGCACAGGTAAGTCCCATGCACAAACAAAGCTGGAAAATGTTTCTTACCTATGATTTGATTTGAGCTTCTGTGTTCATTATTCCATCACCAGTAAGATTATTGTATTCAAATGGCCTAGATATTAGCCCTAATAATATTAGCAGGCACGCGCACACACACACACACACACACACACACACACACACACACACACACACAAGCACACAGCACTAATTGTTGTAGCCTACAGACATTGCGGTTGCCTGCTTCAGCTGCTCTCATATAGTAAGATAGCGTGAGTCAGTAACAACAATTAATCCCACAACTGCAGTTCACTCCAGCAATTACTAACAAGTCATACTTGCATCATATTGATGTACTGTACTGTAATGCACTGACTTTCTGTACTTCCTCGCTCTGAATATGAGGCGTCTGATTCGGTGCTTTCATCTGAGAAGACTGTTTATGTTGGTGATGTCACTTTCAATTGCACTCCCTTTTCCTCTGCAATTATCCACGGCTGTGGCCTTTGTTTCTGTGTTTAATTCCCCCATTCATTTGAATCAGACTGCCGTCTGCTGCTTTCTGCAGAGTCCTTATTGAAGAAAATGGATGGACTGGAGGTTTTAATTAGGAAAGAACAGACCTTGGATTAGGTCACCATTAGTCTTTTCCTGTCTGTCCTACTATTTCTTGCTGCTGTAGAGCTGGGTGATATGGCCCAAAAATTAAATCTTTTTTTTCTTCTTAGTCATATGATGATTTATGATTTCAGTCTGGTTCAGTCAAATTGCAGTCACTTTTAGTCATTCTTTTATTAGCTCTGTTTAACAGGAGTTTCTGAAGGCTTGCATGAGGACTGAAAATGAATTCCTAGCATCGTCCATCTTCTTTACTGCAGATACGAACAGGTCACACAGTATGTCAAACTGCCAAGGGTCACGGTTGTCAGAAATGTTTGACTGTGCGACTGATGGAAGAGATGCACAAATATCAGTTCTGTTATAGTACCTCATGTTTTACATTCACAAGATGAAGGCTGCAGTGGATCCCTGGAAAACCTTTTAGCTATATCAGTTTCACTAACAGGTTTTCCTTGAAAAAAATATGCTGGGATGTTGGGGGTGGGTTGAGTGGAGGGTGGATTTGTTTATAGTCAGTGTTATCTTATATTTAGGAAAGTGTGCAAAGTCTGATGACTTGTCAAAACCAAGTAGTTTTCATATCACAGTAGTGATATGTCACTTATTTTAGCTTTTTATTTATACATTGGTAGCTATTGTCAGTATTCAAGTGTGTTTGACCGTTACATTCATTTTTCTTGTCAATTTATATACCTAGGTGACTTTAAAGACATGGGAATTATCATACATATCAAAGCCTCCTGATGTAAAAATTTCATGCACAACAGATTTTTTAACTGCTCTACATTGGCTGTGTCAGAAATTTTTACTGGGTGATATTCCCAAGAATTGGAAGAAATTGTCCCAGTGGGTCATGAAAATCACCCCACGTAATATATATTTTTTCAATGATTTTGATTTTGAATTTAAATATCAGGATTATTTTTAACACTTGAATGAGAAACCTTTGCAGTCAATGACTGCCTGAAGTCTAGAACCCATGAACACCACCAAATAATATTTGTGTGCTGTCATT
Source organism: Pterophyllum scalare (assembly GCA_024447675.2). NCBI lineage: Eukaryota > Metazoa > Chordata > Actinopteri > Cichliformes > Cichlidae > Pterophyllum > Pterophyllum scalare. Next base: position 61,951 of record JAMQGT020003443.1, read on the forward strand.
TTAATGACTGCAAATCTTTGAAGACTATCTTCGTATTATCATTTGGTACAGGAGTTTGTATTATTCATGTGTTAATTGAGGCTACCGTGCAGACTTCATACAAAGCTTTTTCATTTCAAGGAAAACAAAAAAGCCATTATATGAAATTAGTTTTTTTTTCCTGGGAAGAAAGTTTCTGCAGAGCTTTGAACTCCAACTCTGCAGAGACCCGGAACAACATGTTTTGCGCTGGTTCCTTGTTTTGACAGCAGCGGAGATGTTTGGGGTCATGGATGTGGGCCAGATCCTCCACTCGCATCCTAAAAATGTTAACCAGATAACCCCTTCCCCTGACCTCTGTTAGCGTTGCTTTTTTGCAAACACATGCCTGCTGAAGATTTTCAGTGTGCACAAGAGGACCAGAGGCTCATTTGTGTGTGAGACAGAGTGGAAAGGTTCAACTTAAAGACACGACCTTAACTAACACTGTTATTATTTAAAGAGTGCAATTGTACATTGCAGCCTGGGAGGAAGCCAATCAACAACCAGAGAAAATGCTTGTATAGACACTACATGGATGCCATATAGCACTGCCAAAAATGGAAGCATATTACTGTTCAGTTTTGAGACAAATTGTTTATACTGATGGCATACATACAACATGAATTCTGTGTTAACAAAATGCTGTTTTCAATTAACTTCTTGTGTGTGTTGTTTTGGACCAAATAAGAAAATCTTGACCACAAGTCAGAAAGTATTTCATTATTGTTATGGTGGGTCATGCCTGGTTCTTTGCCTACTTAGTGTTTAGAGGGGGAGCCAGACAGCTGATTTACATTCCAGCTTGATTCACTGTGAAGTAAAAAGGCAGTAAAGGTCAAAATCAGCTATCTGGAGCTCAGAATCAGTTAGCAAAAATTTTGCTTTTACAAATTTCTTTATTACTATCTTTCTGTCTCACTCTTCATTAAAAAAAAAAGGTAACCAAAAATAGCTGTATATTTGCAAGGGTGGATGTACGCATGAATTTTTCAAGGAGCGATTATCTCTGCCCCCCCCCCCCCCCAATTAACCCCCAGTTTATGTGAGTGAGTGTTTCAGTGAGTGTTGTTGAGTTTCATGTTTCAGCCCTTTTAAGCCACAAAGGTTCAGTTGTCCTTTTGGAATTAAAACAATCTGTGGTCCTGCAAAGAGTCGTCATTCTTATCTGGCAGGCTAAGTAAACACAACAATACAGCTCGGAAAGTTTATGTGAGTGGACTAAAAAAGGTGACCTCATTTTCATTGGCTCTATTTCAGAATTTTAGGACATTGTTTATAGGTATCCGGTATATTAATCCTTTAGCAGAAATCTTGGTATCATCTGCCAGCTCCTTATGCGTAGAGCTCCCTGAAGAGATTGTCGCTTGCTTTTATGCATGCTGTTCAGCTGTGATTGTTTACTTGCTTTGTTGGGACATTCCCACCTGAGCACACACAAACACTTTAATACCATGGCATTCCATACAGATAGGAATGAGAAAGGGTTCTACCACTAGCCAAAAATCATACATGGTATGGTCTACAAGAGATTGTAAACTGCAATTATGATACCCTTTGCATATTTAAGTAATGAAACTTCTCTTATTCTAGGAAATAAAAGGCATCTTTACTTTACATTGAACCCATAGTTCTAAAAAATGAAGCACTCTAAAGGGATGCTTGAGAACCTGAACAATGAATCTGGCAGAGCTTGTCTGTCTATTCATTTTTATCATATAGCCTGGATAAAATAAATGGACAGACAAGCTGAATTACATCCTTCAGGAAATGGGCTCAGAGATTATTAAGGGAACAGGATGAGTCATGTTATCAGTAATGTTATCAGTTAAATGTTCAGTAGAGCTGATGTCTGATTAATGAGTTTCAGGAAATATTGCTTCTAGGTCCAGCTGGGTCTGGGACATTAAGGTAATCAGGCTTCTACAGTAAATGTCCAAAAAATCTGTTAACCGGAAGAAAAGTAAAATGCTTATACATATCATTTAATGGCCTAGAAACATTTATGAGGAGTATTCTGAAGCAGGGTGAAGTTATGTACAGTATACTGCTCATAAAAACTGAAGGAATGCTTTTTAATCTGAGTATAGCATCAAGTCAGTTAAACCTCTTGAATATTGATCTGGTCAGTTAAGTAGCAGAGGGGGTTGTTAATCAGTTTCAGCTGCTTTGATGTTAATGAAATTAACAACAGGTGCACTGGAGGGGCAACAATGAGACAACTCCCCCAAACAGGAATGGTTTTACAGGTGGAGGCCACTGACATTTTTTTCCCTCCCCATTTTTTCTGATTGCTTTTTCACTAGTTTTGCATTTACCTAGGGCCATTGTCATGACTGGTAGCATGAAGCAATACCTGGACTCTACAGAGGTTGCACAGGTAGTCCAACTCTTCCAGGATGGCACATCAATAAGTGCCATTGCCAGAAGGTTTGCTGTCTCCCCCAGCACAGTCTCAAGAGCATAGAAGAGATTCCAGGACACAGGGAGTTACTCTAGGAGAGCTTGGACAGGACTGTAGAAGGTCCTTAACCCATCAGCAGGACTGGTATCTGCTCCTTTACGCAAGACAGAACTGGATGAGTGCTACCAGAGCCCTACAAAATGACCTCCAGCAGGCCACTTGTGTGAATGTTTCTGACCAAACAATCCGAAACAGACTTTATGAGGCTGGCCTGATGGCCCAACGTTGTCTAGTGAGCCCTGTGCTCACTGCCTGACACTGTCGGGCCAGATTGGCATTTTCCATAGGATATCAGAATTTGCAGGTCCACCACTGGTGCCCTGTGCTTTTCACAGAAGACAGCAGGTTCACTCTGAGCAAATGTCACAGGAGTGAAAGTGTCTGGAGAAACTGTGGGGAACGCCATACTGCCTGACCCATTGTCAGACCCTAAGCTGGTGCAGTGGGTCCTGGATTCCTCCTGGTGCACGACAATGCCCGGCCTTGTGTGGTGACAGTATGCAGGCAGTTCCTGGAGGATGAAAGAAGTGATACCATTGACTGGCCCCCGATGCTCGCCTGACCTGAATCCAATGGAACACCTGTTTCAGTCCATCTGACGTCACCAGGTTGCACCACATCTGTCCAGGAGCTCAGTGATGCCCTGGTCCAGATCTGGGAGGAGATCCTCCAGGACACTATCAGGCATGCATACAAACATGTGGGGTTCATACAAACTACTGAGTATCATTTTGAGTTGCTGCAATGAAATCTCAGCAAAATGGACTAACCTGCCACATAATTTTTTCACTTTGATTTTTGGGGTATCTATGAATTCAGCCCTCTGTAGGTCGATGGTTTTCATTTCAATCAAATGATGCAGCATCCATTCATTCCTAACACATTACCCAGTCCATATGAGTATAGATATCCAGCATGACTTTTTTTCCAATTGAGAGATCTGATGTTTTCAAAGTGTTCCTTTAACGTTTTTGAGCAGTGTATATTTTTTATTTAGCCTTTGCTTTGCATTGGACTTATGAATGAATGCCATCTGTTGGTTAATGCTAAAATTATTAGTAGTAGTAGCACCACAAGCAGTGTTTGTTTCCTCTGCAGCAAAACTTATGAGGAGATTGTGAATGCATGTTAGTGTAATTTGCTTTGTGTGTGGTTGCATAGACAACTCCAGCTATTTGTCCTCCTTTGGGTCCTTGTTTATTTACTCTATAACTCAAATGATTCCATAAGGGGGATACTGTTAAATGTGCCTTTCTTGGTCTCCCGCAGACCACTGAGCGCTTAACAGCTCAGTGCCCCTTATTTAAAGTGTTAAATCTCATTTACATTCTGACAACAATGTGGCTCTTAAGGGCTTTTTCTCATTTTATGTATATATTTTCAGTCCAAAAACAGGATTCCATGCTCTATTGTGTTAGATAGTATAGATAGATAGATAGATAGATAGATAGATAGATAGATAGATAGATAGATAGATAGATAGATAGATAGATAGATAGATAGATAGATAGATAGATAGATAGATAGATAGATAGATAGATAGATAGATGATAGGGTATACCCTTGGCTAGACCAAGAACCCACTCATTATATATCTCATGTGACCTGGGAATGCCTTAGGATCCCCTAGAAGAACCTGGAAAGCATTGCTGGGGAGAAGGGCATCTGGAATAACCTGTTATCAAGTTTGGATATGGATGGATGAATGGATGAATTAATTTGAAAGAATCAAGGACCTACACAGAATGGTAGCCATACAGGTAATTGCAGAATAAACATATGGCGTCTGCATATCAATGAAAAAAGTTTTTAAGGGTTGAAAAGCAAAGAGCAGTGTCACAGGGCTGCCACTGACTTTGGATTCATTCGTTTTCCTCTGTTTTTCTCCCTTTGCTTTTTCTACTTGCCGTCTTTCTCTGTGAAACATCTATGCGCACGTGCGTGCGCACACACACGCGCGCGCGCGCACACACACACACACACACACACACACACACACACACACACACAGAAACACACACAGAGGAATGCAGCTGAGCCTCTTTCAGCACCACCAGCTGTAGTGGTGTGATAAGGTAGCAAAAATCCAAGACTGAGGTTTATTTTTTAGGCATGGTCAGAATCCCAGTGTGACAGAGGTTTTTGCACTGCAGAATTACATGGCTACCAAGCCCATGTTTATCATCCCTCAAACCTTTGTGTTCCCCTAAATGAAGACCAGTAACATAGGCTGAAATATTCTCCACAGGTCCTCCTATCAAATAACATCTAGATAAGAGACAGGAAAGAAAAGAGAGAGAGATGTAGGGAAAATGCTGTGTTAAAAAAAAATCCTTTCTAAGGCCACTTTCCATTTCCACTATGGTGACAGTGATCTATGTTTCCTGGTGGGCAATATAGTTTTTCTCCTTCTGTCCTTTATCTCAGATAGACTATATAGATAGTGAATACATCAGTTCAAGGAGTGAATGATGAGCACCCCACCCCACCCCATCCCACCAGCTGTGCCTTATCAAGGACATTCAGGCTGGGAATTCAGTACACATTTCTCACTGTTTTAAACAGTTTATACTGAAAACAACAACAACTGAGGATTCCTGAATCTAATTAATGCATGCTGCATGTATGACAAAGGTTTAAAAAAAAAAAAGTTGGCTCAGTTAGCACTGTTGCCTTACAGCAAGAGAGACATGGATTCAATGGATTGAGTCTGCATGATCTCTATGGACTTGCATGGGTTTTCTCCATGAGCTCTAGTTTCTCCCATCATAGAAAAACACACCAGATTAATGCTGCCTACCAGGACAATCTCACAGAAGATTCTTCATGTCAAGAGATTCACTTCCTAGTTAAAAGAAAACAACAACAAAAAAAAAACCCTATGCCAATTCATGCAGGATTACAGCTCATGGCATCCATCTATTGATTTGAGGTTTGACACATGACAGCAGTCCACTAAAAATTGTGACAGTGAAGTCTTGCTGTATGGAAGGGAAAGGTTGTTAGATACTAGCTTTGATGAACATATGTTCATGTTGCAGTTACAAAAATGTTTTAAAAATCTGATTTAAGACAAATTATTTTACAATGTTAATTGTCTTGAAAGTGAATAAAGAATTTTCTTTAAAGTAGATATCAGTTTTCACGTTGCAGCACACTTTTGGGAGACTGGGGTGGGGGGAACAACCGGCTTTAATCAGTGTGATTTGTTTATGTCTCCAACCTGTCAGGGCTGTTACTCTCTGTTACTATAATTATAAAGATGATGTAGTTCTGAAGATCATTCAGATGCAGATAAAACAACTGCCAGTCTGTGGGATGATCAAAAGTGTCAGTGTAGGTGTACGGTGTGTACTTTGTTGCAGGGATGCCAAATGCACTTTGTAACACTGTCACAGCACAAGCTGGCATTCTGCAGTTTCAAGTTTCATTTGATAGTTTTATATCTATTAATTAACTGATATGTTAATGAGGGGGATTGCGGAACTTAGCCGGGCTTTTTTAGAAGCAAGATGCAATTTTTGCCATAAAACCTCCATCACCTTATGTTTGACCTGTGCAAAGGTACTGCAGTAAATGCCTCTTATCACAACATTTAATTTTCCACCCATCCTCTTATCCTTTTCAGGGTCGCTGGAGCCTATCCCAGCTGACATTGGGCAATAGGCACAGTACACCCTGTACAGGTCACCAACCGGAGGCAAGGCCAACACACAGAGACAGACAACTTATGGGCAATTTAGAGTAACTAAATTAACAATTAACCTGACCCCATTAAGTGCATGTCTTTGGACTGTGGGAGGAAACTGGAGTACCTGGAGAAAAACCACGCAGACATGGGGAGAACATTTGCATGAGGCCCGGGCCAAGGTGGAAGGTGGAATCAAACGCAGGCCTTCTGGATGTTGTTTTTAACTGTGAGGCAGCAGTGCTAACCACCACGCCACCGTGCCACACTATAAATTTTCCAATTTCTAAAACATAACAAGCGTCATCCGCTGGAACATTAAGCCACAGGCTCATGATTAAATATCAGTACCCTGCAGGATCAACCTTCCAATCATAGCTATAATTACGCAAATATTGGACACATGCTATGTTTTTAGCAGACATGCACACACACACACACACACACACATATAGATGCACACAAGACATAGTGCTTCCTTGCACATTTTGAACCTCCCTGTCTCTATCTTGGGCCTTAATGTTCCCCCAATTACCGCCAATTACCGCTCTCACCACCGGCGGATAGCAAAAAGATTAACACTGAAATGCCAAAGTCATTGGGCTGCTTATTGAATGCAACACTCCTCTATCCTAGTGTGCTGTTCCTATATTGATTTTCAAAAGGCGACGCTGCTGATCCATGAAGGCAACATGGTGGCATATATTAGAGCCATTTGAGCCAATTAGAATGATGTATGCCTCCGCGGCCAACGGTGCCATAGTCAGCGACACACTTGGATGGAGACACCCTCCGTCATTTTTCAGAGTAATTAGAAAAACATCACATGCCATGAGTGGAGTATGCACAGACACACAAACACCAAGGGAGAGAGAGAGAGAGAGAGAGAGACAACTAACAGCAAACACTATTTAATGTTGATTTATGATACAGATTTTGCCCGAATAACTCACATCACTTATCTTCATTTAAAGAGCATAGACATCTTATTTACAAGTCAAATCATGGATGATTTACCTAGCAATATTTAGTGAGAGTACCTCCACAACTAACTGAGTTAGAACAGCAAGCTTAACATCACATCTGTAGGGGGGCTCTGGAGCAACTGGGTCACCTGCAGGTCATTGGAAGTTACAGCACAGACTAAAAGGAGTTTAACTCAAGCAGCCAAGCTTGGTGGGCCTATTTCAGAGAGAATGGGGGGGGGGTGTGTGCTAGAGTATCGTTTTCTGCTTCCCTGGAGAGGCAGAAACTAACTATGGATCTGACTAAGGAATAGAGAATGTATTAGCTGACCCAAAGGAGAGGTCTTGACCTACCTGGGAACAGACTTTGAAACAGGTTGATGTTGATGACAAGCCCAGAGAGGAGGAAGTGTGAGTCTACCCAAGTGAAGCAGAGGATTCAACCCAACACCTGGGGCTGGCATAAAACTAGCAGGCTAGAGGCTAGCCAACTCAGGAGACTTGTTAGACTGATGTGGAGGCTTATGATAACCACACCTAGTATGCTGGCAGCAGGGCTCACAGCTCTGGCATAAAAATGGACAGAGGCTAGTAGACCAATTTGTTTCCAGACTATCAGGGAGATTAATTTGGAGCTGGCAATATGTCTGCTGAAGGCTAGCAGACATATGAGCTTGAAGCAGGCATTGAAATGGCAGACTGGAATATTGACAGTGTTCTGCTGAAGGCCTGTAAGCGCTTCTTAAGAATAGCAAGGAGAGCATGCAGGCCCGCTCAGAGTCAGTGTCAGTGTGGCAATTTAAAATACAATGCACAAGGTTCCAAAGAGAGTTTCACCTCCTCTAGGTCTTCCATGAGCGGTGTTTGCTTGACTCTCTGTGTTAGGTTCATACTTTTTGATTCTGTTCAAAAGGAGGACCCAAATGTAGACTCACAGCAGAAAGATCAGGAGAGTAAATAAAAGGAACTTTGGTAAAAATTGTTGAAAATGAACAAAAGGCACTGCGGGAAACAGACAGGTTTAGTTCTATAGGCAGAGATAACTAAGGAGTAAGATACCACAGGAAACAAAGGAGGGGGAAAAGACACACATGCAACCTGATAGAGTAACAAGACAAGATAAAAGATACACAAGGAAAGATTCTTCTTTCAAAATAAAATGGGTAACAACAGCAAGAATGACCAAACTCATCCAGCTAGAAAAGATGCGCCGAGACCTAACACCATGATAGGTTGCTGCAACCTTACCTTTATCTACTTTAGTGATAATTTTAGTGGTGTGTAATACTGTACTACAAGCGTATTGACCTTGTTGGATTAGACTTGTGTGTCTGTCAATATCCTCGAGTAATAAACATGCACAAAGAGAGAGAAGAAATAAGGGCCCGACACATAAAAATAAAGTGGAGCAGAAGCAGCCCTCTCGTATGATTGATGGATCCGTGCATTCTCTGAATAACAAATTGAATTGGAGCAATGTCCTTCGCTCTAATAGAGTAACTGTGACCCGTTATATCTGTTTACCTGCATCTTACTCTGTTTTACTGTTTACAGAACGTCTGCTTTTCTCAACAGGTTCAGCTCAAACTGCTTCATTGTCATGAAATAACAAGACGACACGCCTCGACTGGCCACGAAACTGCTTGTCAGTCAATTGCCCCACTAATTTTGAACCTCTGAAAATGGGAGACTGTGTATAAAATTGCTAATTTAACTAACAATTAACAACCAGTTAATGCAATTTTTTTTTGTAAAACCCCTTGAATTAAATCTGAAAGTCTGCACTTCAATCACATTATTGACAGTTTGATTTACAATCCACTGTGGTGGTGTACAGAGGCAAAACTACAAAAATTGTGTCTCTGTAATTCCCCTGATTGTTTTTCAAGCACTTTTGAACATTTATAACTTCTTAAATACAGGAGCTAGCTACTGTACATGAAATTTCAGGGCTCTTATCAGGAAACAGCTAAAACATTTAAGGCACTGGTGCTTGTTTGTGTTACTCTCTATCAGTTTATAAATTGAAACTATGGTATATCCCATGGTGCTTATCATGTGGGTACCAGCCTAAGCAGCGATATCTAGACCTCCCTCTCCCACAGCTCTTCTGGGTGGAGACTGAGGCATTCCCAAGCCAACTGAGAGTGTCCTGGATCTGCCTCAGTGCCCTCTCCCAGTAGAGCATATCTGAACACCTCACCTAGGAGGCAGCCATTGATGTCAAAGAGAAGTTGTTCTACTCTGAGGCCCTCCAGAATGACCGAGCACCTCAACCTTTCTTTAAGGGAGACCCCTGACACCCTATGGAGGAAACTAATTTCCAAGGCTTGTATCTGCAGTTCTTCCGGTTACTACCCAGAGGACATGGGCTAAGATGAGGGTGGGAACGTAGATATACTGATAAATCATCAGCTTGGCTTTCATGCTCAGCTCCGTCTTCACCATCACTGCAGACAGAGCACTGATGTGTCTGTCAAACTCCTGCTCCACGCTGCGCTCACTCATGAACAAGACCCCACGATACTTGAACTCCTCCACTTTGGGCAGCAACTCATTCCCAACCCAGAATGGGCACATGACCTTTTTCTAGCTGAGGATCATGGCCTCAGACTGGGAAGTGTTAACCCTCATCCAAGCTGCTTCCCACTCGACTGGAAGTATGCTTTATTACACAGATAATTTAGGGGCTAACTCGGGGAACTACAACATAACAACAAAGTGGCAGCTGTATAAATGAACAATTTGCAGTATTATTATGGGAATTCACAGACGTGATATTAACTCCTACAAACACACCGTGGCAACACTGTCTTTGTGCTTTTTGAAAAAAATTGTTTCAAAATTACCAAAGCTGACCAGTATTTTTCTTTAATACATGCTGCATTAGGTTACTCAGAGACCTCCAGCCACCCCCACAGCAACCCTTTCTCCTCATTCTCACTTCAGTTGGTAGTTGAAAGTCAGCAACCCAGGAAATCCACTGGCTCTTCTTCATATCCTTTACTGCCAAGATTGTATGAAGGGGGTTAATTGTGGATTATCAAAATGCCATATTTAGAATCTTTTCACAACTTTTTCTTGCTCTCAGACTGCCATTTCCAATGGGAACCTGACACTGTTATATTGCTCTCATTATCATTGTGCAACTATGAAGTTGTGATTAATGTTTTAAAATAGCAAAGTCACACAAGATCCCAAAGTAATACAGGGCCTTGAAGCAAATTTTAATATCTCATATGTATGTGTTAAAACTCACGTTGTTGCTGCAGCTCCCCTCTATTAATAAGTCCAGAGTTGCAAATCTATCAGGCACAGCTGCAGTACCTAACTCTCAGTCTTCTACAAAGATCATATAATTATATAAGTAATATAAAAATTTTCATCGTGCGTAACATTATTGTTAGTGAGATTTTTCCCTTAAAGATTCAAATTCAAACATCCACTTTAAGCTTCACCTCCTTGCTCCTCACTTCTCTGGGCTCTTCTTAATCTAGACCGACCCTGTGTCTCTTAAAAACAGAACACCAAAAGAGCTTTTAATCATTGGTAATTGAAGACCCTGCTGGGAGTAAATGAGCCTTAATCTGACAGCTGAGCGCATACCATTAGCACCAGGGGCTTAGGCATTTGGATGGCACATTTAGTGCGATGCAGATAGAAGCAGGATTTACACAAGTGTCACTAACTGTGCAGTTGTGTAAGTGAGTTCCTCCACTTCTTTTGTGGGATTTTTTTTTCCCCCCGTGGGAATTTTACTTCATGCTGAACCTGCTTGGAATAAGCTACATTTTAGTGCGTTACAGTTGTTTTTATGCAACCCTGTCCTCAGATATTCTACTGTAATTTAATTGGTAAGACGGAGATTTTTTTTTAACCTGTTACAATTTTCCTCAAATCTAGACATGATCTAACTCATCACAAATCATATCTCATAATTTGGATTCCCTGGTTGCTTCACACTCCCTGGAGAAACCTACGTATATTCAGATAATACATTTTCAGTTCATAGCCTGTTCCTATCTACTTTTTCCATGTGCACTGTGAAGTGGAAGTCTTTCTGACTCGCATCCCATTTGACTGATAAGCTCAGGGTGTGGTGTTTTTTTTTCCTTAGATGAGAACTGTCCCTCAGTCAACTTTAAAAGTAATGGGATTGAAGAGCAAGCGTGAATTAAAAGATAAGATAAAATTCATGAGATAATGTTTATTTCATTTTCACTACATTTTTGTTTATAAAAATCACATAATAAAGATAAGCCCATCGTGTCTGGAAATTTGACTTGGGCTAAAGTAAAGATTAAAATACAGACAGTTCTGCTCAATACATAACCAATAATAGCAAGCAATATTCAATCATTGCATGCAGTAAATTCATGCAAACACCTCGATCCCTTAGGCTGGCTTCTGAAATCTTTAAGTGGAATTAATAGTGACAATATGTAAGTGTGTGTGCATGCATGTGTATCGTCTTTCTACATGATTGCTTGTGTTGGGCTAAAAGCTTTACAACCAAAAATGGCTATTTTCGCTGTATTCTAATAAGTTCTACGTGACAAACTAAAAACAGCACCTGGAAAAATAAGGTTAACTGGAGCTGCTGGGACATGGAGACTAAAAAGAAAGGGCACTCTGTGTATAATGAGTGAATGGTAGTGATATTTATGTACGTGCATAAAGGGCAAATTACTTAAAAGTAAAATGTGTGTATGTGTGTGTCTGTGGCTCTAGCTTGACTAAAATCATTTTCCCAGTTTCTGATCCTGAAGTAAAAAACAACAAAAAACCCCAGAAATCAAATACACTATTGTTCAGAATCTTTTTAGTTACACTGTACCAATACATACTGTAATAACTACAAATTGATATGCATTTCTAAGATACTGTAGCTCTGATGTTCAGCACCTACCGTTGGTAGAAATCACTTGTCATACCAGTCAGATACAGTTGGATTTACTGAACCTTGAGGTGACATTGTTAGGCTCTCTGTGGAGATTCAGCTGCCCTTAATATGCAAGAGGGAGAAAATGAAAAGCAAGCCTATTTTCATTTGCAACCAACATGATGCTTTCTAAGGATAAACCAGGCTTAAATAGAAAGAGGAAGCTTTTTATGTTTTATGCACAATGATCGATTTTGCATTTTGCTCTCAGCATTCCACCTGACTGGATAGGCTTTTGTCAGATTAAAAGATAAAAATGAGTCCCCGAGTATTACAGTTGTTGAGCTAATGCAGGGAAAACAAAAGCCACACTGTTTTGTTACAGGCAGTAAAGCACAAACAGCTAGTGTGGATTTCAAGTTAATGCTGAGTGTGTCTACCTACACAGTAACCATTCTTTATGTGGGCAGCACAACACTAGAAGGAGTAAACCAACTCTGACATAACTTTAGTGTTGTGATAAATATGCTTGTTGTGTGTCCACAGCAGTTTTAGTAGGATTCATCAGTTTTGTATAAAACATGAGCATATGAAACATTTAAGGTGCAGTAAACATTCACTTGTTCAAACCTGTGCAAAAGAAAACAAATGTAAACAGCTTTGCTGGTTTTTGAGTATTCATCTGCTTGGGTTAGGGTTAATGTCCTCCACCTAAAAAGATGACAGAGACCTTTTTAAACGAAAAGAAAAATAAGAAGAAATATAAAATTTTCAAATGTTTTTTTTTTTTAAATATATGATTTATGTAAGTAATAGAAGCCCTGTCATAGCCTGGCGACCTGTCCAGGTTGCACCTAGCCTGTGACAGCTGGGACAGGCTTGTCAAAACAAACAAAAAAAAGTTCTGTCTTTCCTCCCTCTCTGTGATTTCTGCAGCCCCTGTAGTGTTGGAGGTTCTGACCTGGTGGTGGATTAGTAAGTTCTTAGTCAGCTCGACTACAGATCGGGATTGACTTGGTACTCTGACCCATCCTCTTACTGCTAATTGGTTAACCCTCTAATCCAGTTTGCGGTCAGCTATAACACCCATTCAAAGGCAGCTTGACTGTTTGGCTGAAGCTCAGCATGTTGCACCAGGAAACTGCTGGCAGCCAAACTCAGTGTCAGTTCATTAACAATGAGCAGTGAGAATACACAGATACTTGGTTGACACATTTGTGTGGGAGGGCTGTTGTAAACAGAAAACTTGTACTCAGATTACATGACAGAAATAGATCGAAATGTGGAGCCTGTGCAGTGACGTTTTTTGAAGTCAGATCACTTTCTCTGATCTTTCAGATCTGTTCTCCAAATCTTGTTCATCATGAAAACTTTGACTCTAATTCTACCAATACTTTATTTTTAGATAATCATTAAAACCCATCAGCGATTATAAGAAATGCATTTTGTTTAGAACATGTTAAAAAAAAAAGTCAATTTTAGGCACAGAGAGCCTCCATATTTAAACAACCTTATTATAGTTCTGGTGGGAAAGATTTTGCAGGCTATATAAATGTAATGGGAAGCTTTTTATTCACATAAGTAAAACACTTTTAGGATGGAGTGTTTTGTGATAGTTTACTCAATAATCTATAAATGCAAAGAAATGTGGCATGTAGGAGTTATTGGGCAGAATTTCATCAAAATTGCAATTCAATCATGTGACAACCAAATAGAATTCTTCTATCTCCAATTCTCTCCCATCTGCAAAGAACAAGAGAAAAAAGAGAGATTACACAACAAATTAACTCTGCCTCTTCTGGCAAATCTCGTTCTCTATCTATAAGTAGAGCGTTTGGGATGCGTTCGTGTAAGAAGTAAATCATATTGTTAAAAAGCATATCACTAGTGTTACACGAATATTCATTTAGGAAACCATTAAAGTTGCATAAGGTCAACATCTGGAATTTAGCCCTCCTACTGCCACTCTCACATCTCTATGCTTAAGCCCTCCCACCAAGCAAGTATGGACACATATGCTTACTCTTCATAAAATGAAGCTTCAAGTTGGAAACAGATGGGAATTCCTGCTTCAATAGCATTAGCTCCAGCAAATATTTTTTTTAAAGCTTGAAGGCATGCGCTGCATGTTTTTAGAGCAGTGCATTTGTTGTGTATATGATGTACTCACATTTTCTATACAGCTATATAGCTTTTATAGACTTGCTGACTACTCAAAAGAACTTTAGTATACAACTCGTATTTTAATGTAACTATGCAGCACTTTATTTTTTACACTTCATCTACCGTGCATCCAGGACCAGCTTAGAATCACCAATTAACTTCCCATGTATTTCTTTGGACTGTGGAAGGAAGTCAGAGGACCTGGAGGGAACCCACGCTGGCACAGGGAGAACACGGAAACTCCATACAGAAAGGCCCCAGCAGGAGTTCCAGCCAACAACCTTCTTGCTGTGAGGCAACAGTGATTATCACTCCACCGGTAGCCCTTTAAAGTTAAGCTGGTCATAGAAAGCTGACTCTATACTTCTACAGGCCTTATTACAAAAACAAAACTTGTAACATAAAATCAGTCATTCAATTATAAGCACTAAAGGTCTTATCATTGGAACCATGTTTCTAGCAAGTGTGCATGGCTAGTTACATGGTGAAAAACTATGAAAAGGTCTTGGGTTTTCAGAAACAGAATAACAATAGCGTAATTGCCTCCAGCAATAATTAAGAGAAAAGGCAGACAGGGGGTGACAGTGACAGCTGAAATAGATAAAGTCATATTTGGCTTGCAAAAAGACACCCTTGATGAACTGATTAGCTAGAAAAGATAGCAGAGGGAAGGGGGTGGCCATCTTTGAGCCAAACCTCCTAGTTTAAGAAATTACACTGGACAGATAATCTTAATGAAGATAAACCAGTTGCTTGGGGATCTTAATTACTTCACGTGTAATCTCGTTGTGTTGCCGTGCACCGTCTGCCAGTATTTCAGTTTATGCTAGCAGCATTATGCTCAAAGAGAACAGGATACCATATGTTTAGGTTGAAGCTGTCAGCTCATATTGAAAAGATTTCAGCCAGCGAGTCCTCTTTTCTCTCCATTTGCGTCAGGTATCTCCCCCCTGTGGCACAATGACACAAATGCTAAGGCAAATTGATCCAGCTAATGAAATGGCTGTGCTGGAGACTGAGGTCATACACATCCATCAGAATTACAGATTTGCTTATACCACAAGGCAGGAAATGATGGCTGAATAAGAAGGGGATAAATGAGTGGTCAAGGACTAATTAATTGATCTGATGACTTGTGTAGCATGGCTATGTGTGTGTGTGTGTGTGTGTGTGTGTGTGTGTCATGGTGGCCATTTGGATGTAAGTCTCTGGCCCAAATGTAGGTATGATTGCTGATGGGATGGATTTGTCAGATGGGAAGTTAGAGTAAGTGGGTCCTTAATGGACAGCTGTGGTCTAATTTGTCAACTTTGGACAGGATCTTTAACCATCACATGAACTCGCACGCATGCAGGGTAGCACCGTGCTGTATTTGACATGTCGTCCTGTTGGAAGTGCTGACACAGCTATTAAATTAATTGATAATTAATTATTGTTGTCAATTATTTGACTACAATGTCAATTGTTCAATGGACTGAAGATTCTTAAATGTGGGTTTGCTTCTTTACTTTGGGTTATATCATTATACAATTTTTATGGCATTTTGAAACGTTTCACAATATTACTTAATGGGTCAGATTTGGGCAACTTGATAACTATTTCCTGGCTTCCAAGACAGTTAGAGCTTTGTAGGCAGGATTAAGATAAGGGATATTATTGGTTAAGCTTTACTTTCACTAAATTGTGATCATTTTTGCTCCTTGTGTATCTCTTGGGCATAGTGTTTGAAACCTGTGCCGTTTGCTCTGACTCTATAATGGAATATTCCTTTAGGAATTCCATGTTTAGTATGCCTCTATGTCTCTTTTTGTTAGTGCATGTTTGTATGTCAGGAGTTGAAATAAAACTGGAGTGAAATAAAACTGTGCTGATAAATGTGCCTCCTGCAGACCCCCCAAGGTGCATTAAAGTGCTACAGTACCAGGAGACCATTTGTCTCCGAGTGGTAAATACACAGTGGAGGAAGAGGAGTGATGGCATAGCGAGCTGTGCGGTCTCTGTCTCTGCCGAGGAAACTGTGCATGAGGTGGGAGGTGGTTTTTTTTTAATGTGGTGTGTGAGTGTGAGCGTGTCTAGGTGTATGTTCACAGATTCTCACTTTCTAATTTTCTCTACTGAATAATGCGCTTCATTTGAATCCAAGGTCACGCTGCTTCTATTAAAAGAGAGTCAAATATCTGGAGTCCAGTCAATATTAGCTAGAATTAAAGGAATTCAAATGTCAGGGGGTGAAACTGATTTCGGACTGTAACCTATTCAGCATAGACGTGGTTTAATGTGGGACACATCTGTCCAGG
>JAMQGT020003445.1:0-35198 GCA_024447675.2 Pterophyllum scalare
AAGTGATGGATGAGATGGGTAAGGTGAGCTCTCGTTTTAATACGGAGCCAAGCTGAGCTCCAATGTGGGCAGCACAGAGCTCCAATCTTGGAATGGATTGCTGTCGAACTGGGGCAACACGAGACCTGGCAGCTAGAAAGGCTATCTGGATCTCCCCATTGCTGCTAACAGTCCGGATGTAAGCCACAGATCCGTATGCCTTCTCTGATGCATCTGAAAAAATGTGGATGCTTTGAGTTGTGGTGGAGAGGTCTGTGTCTGGCTGAACATAAGAACGGGGGAAGGAGATAGTTGGGAGAATACCGAGTTCACTCTCCCACGTGGTCCAGAGTTGAAGGAGGTCCTCTGGAAGATGAGGGTCATCCCAGTCCCGTTTCTTTCCCCAGAGGCGCTGCACCAAGATCTTAGCTCGTGTAGTATAAGGAATAAGCAGTCCTAAGGGATCATACTGCCTGGCTAAGATCCGATAGATATTGCGCATTGTGGGCTGTGGCTGTTCCGTATGCCGGAGTCGATAGGTGATGGTATCTGATCTGCAGTGCCAATGCAGTCCCAAAGTCCGTTCTGGTGGATCTGCTGAATCCATGGACAGCCAGAGTTCTCTGTTTTCCGATACCTGTTCAGGCGGCATGTGACTGATGAGATCTGGAACGTTGGTGGCCCACTGTCGCAGTTCAAAGCCACCGGACTGGAGGAGAGCTTGCAGCTTAGTGACAAGCTGCTTGGCTTCAGACATGGAGGGAAAGCTCTGGAGAAGGTTGTCTACATAGAAACAATTCTCAATTGAGTGACGTGTGTCCTCTTCAGCGCTACTGTGTTCTATGACGTGCTTCTGGAGGGCAAACGTTGCACAGCAGGGGCTGCAGGTGGTGCCGAAGGGGAGAACCTGCCACTGGTAGATATCAGGGGGTCTGCTTCGATCCATGTCTCTCCAGAGGAAACGGAGAAAGGGTTGGTCCTCAGACAAAAGGTGGACCTGATGGAACATGCCTTTTATGTCACTGCTAACTGCAATAGGATACTCTCTAAAACGGAGTAGAACACCTAGAAGAGTAGCTCCCAATGTTGGTCCGGACAGGAGATGTTCATTCAAACTGGTACCGTGGAATCTGAATGAACAGTTGAAAACGATGCGGTCTTTGTCGTTGTGATTGACCATGTGATGTGGGATATACCATGATTCGCAGCTTTGTTCTTGAAGTAAAGTAAGCCTTCTGATATAGCCTGCATCAAGTAGCTTTTTGATCTCCTTGTTGTAGGAAGCTGCTTTGCTGGAGTCTTTGATAAGGCGACTCTCTGTACCACGCAGGTGACTCATGACTGCTTCCTTTGGAGCACTGATAGGGGGTAGTCCCTCTTTCCACAGTAGAGGAGTGGCGTATCTTTGAACATTGTCGACATCAACTCTGATTGTTTTCTCCTCCAACAGTCTGATGGCTGCATTATCCTGTTTTGATCTTGTGATGAGTTTCTCATTGCGATATGGGAGGATATCCATCTGCCATAGTTTTGACACATGACTGAGAAGATCAGCAGAAGGAGAGGAAGTGTTGATAAGGAGACACTGAGGAGTAGATGACTGATGGAGCAGGACTTTAGCAGGACCTTGAAGGGTCCAGCCAAGACGGGTTTTGAGAGCTGCTGGCCCCCCGGGTGGTCCCAAGTGCACAGGCTCGACTGGAGTGAGAAGGTGGGGATAGTCTGAACCGATGAGAAGCAATGGTTGTGCCTGACTGAAGGAGTGGAGGGGGAGACCCCTGAGGTGACGGTAAGTCTTCTGTAGGGCTTCAACTGGGTGAGAGTGTTTAGCTAGACCAAGTTCTGCTGCTGTGAACGCCCCATGGATACGGAAAACGTTTCTGAGGACAAGTTGAAGATGCTATGGAGAAGGACACCAACTTTCCTGTCACTGTCTTAGTGTCCTGGCGGATAGTTCTGAGGGCTAGGTTTTCACTCTGGCCCATTAAGCTGGAGTTCTTGAGCAGCCTTGTGGAGGATGATTGTGCGCTCAGAACCATCATCAAGTATGGCATAGGTATCCAGTCTGTGTTCGCCATTGTAGAGGATGACTTTAACCGTTTTCAGCAAAACACAGCTACTTTGTAGAGCAGGATCTAGATAATAGGTAACTGGTTGTACTGTCTCTGGGTGTGGTTCCTCTGATCTGAGAGTGGTGGTGGTTGAATTGACCTCATGTAATATTGCCAGGTGAGTCTGATTGCATTGTTGGCACTTAGCCTTGAGATAGCACTGTGCTGCTCGATGCTTTCTCCCACATCTCCAGCAACGCCTCTCTGTTTTGATCCAAGCTGCCCTTTGCTCTGTGTTAAACTTCTTGAACTCGGTACACTGATTAAAATAGTGTTGGACATCATCACAGTAAGGACAGTATTTCTTGGGTTTCTCCTTTTCCGTCCCAGGTCTGAATGAGGTCAATGATCCAGATTGCTTAGGAGTCAGGTCTGAACCAAGGAGTACTGTAGCAGGACGGGCACTGGATCTCAGTTGTTTAGGCTTGCCTCTCTGGCGCTCGTCTCTAACCGGCCGAAAGTGGGGTGGTTGTGTGTCATCATCCTGGACCCTGACTTCATATTCGAGCCACTTTGAAAAGTGTACCAATGTTGGAATGGGAGTACGGATCGGGTCAATGAACCGTTTGAACTGGGCTCTGAGTTCATGTGGCAACTTTGACAACAGGCGTGCTGTGTGTGACCCGCATTCTAACTCAGTCCTCCCATCCATCCCCAGCTGCTCTAGCATCCCAACAAGAGCTCTGACTTTGAGTGCGAAGAGTCGAAACCCACGGCTATCACCACTCCGGACTGGTGGTTCAGCTTGGACCTCATTTATGCGCTGTAGAGCTAATTTATGAGGCTGCCCATACATCTCAGTGAGGGAGGCCATAGTCTTTGTGAAAGGAGTTGGACTATGGCAGTAAGAGTCTGCTATGAGCAGAGCATCCTCCAGTTTGAGGTGATCAACGAGTATTTGGTATTTGAAGCGCTCTGTAGCGTCTTTAGGCAATATGTTGTCCAATGCGATTCTAAGGCGCGCAAACTGTCGAGGGTCGTCATCAGTGAAGTAGGGAATATGAGGCTTCGGCCCTCTGTATACAGTCTCTATTGAAGGCACCTCTGATGGCAGTGTGCATGGCTCTACATACTGTGGGGTCTTGATGAACCCTGATTCATCAGGCCAAGGATATGACACTGGAGGTGGTGGAGGAGGCAATGGCTCATCATATGGTGAAATAGGAATGGCCTCAGGCCATGGCAAATGCTCTGGCTCAGATGCTCTTTGACTGACAAAGGCGTTAGGAGTGGATGTTCTTTGAGAACGATAATGTGGCGACAGTGGAGCAGCAGTGTCCTCGAATCCCACAGAATGCCTTTCAGTTGGACAGGGAGGCTGAAGGGGTGTCCTCAGTGAAAGATTGCTCAAAAGATTTTGCATTTCCTGTCTGAGTTGATTATTGTCCTCCCTCATTTCCCGCAGAGCTGATAAGACTTCATCTGAACTAACATGCTGAGGTGCTGATCTGTCTGGAGTTATACGTGGATCAGGAGTGTGAGTGATGGCTCCCTCGGTGGAGTGGCCATAGAGTGTATCTGAGGGGAGTTGACGTCTTGGGCGGGTAACCATGAAGTCGTCTAGATAGCGAGGCTGACGAATATCACGTCGAGGACGGGCCATAACTGGACAGGGGAAACTTCGGATCCGGCTCGAAGGACCATATAAAAGAGGTAGAGGTGATGGACAGTATCCAAACTTGTGACCTCTGAAGGACTGTATAAGGCAACTGATTTAAATCCTCAATCGCCCCTGGTTGTCCGGCCAGAACAAAGGAGAGAAGACGTCATTTACACTCATGCCACTCTTTATTATGACTAGGAGAAAGGCTTTGCTTGTGATGAAGTCTGTGCGGTGAAGTCTATGCTTCTGTTTATGGTTAGGTTTATGTTTATGTTTATGGTTTCTACAAAAGAAGAAATAAATGACAATAAGTGATCATTCACAATGAAACAAACAAAAAATGGTGTACAGAGTTATTGACAGGACATGGCTTCTCACTAACTAATATATCAGAAAAACATTATTTACATCTGGTGATTTCTCGCCAAATACAGAAAATTCCGAGTGTCCATGAACGCACCATTGACTAAGAAGAAATTGGGTGAATTATCAGAATTCCGATAGTCCTTGAATGCACCAACAGCGGTTTCGGCAACAACAATGCAAACTAGCGCAGATGCAATTGAGAATACTAAGGATTTCACAATGATAGTAATCATAATGATAAGGCATTGTATGTTGACAACATGTGGAATTAAACAGTTACACCAAATTATATAAAGAACATTACTGCAACAGAGAACTAGCCGCTAGTCCGTAACTAGCCAAACAATTACAGAGGCAAACTTACAGTCTCATGGACGCATAAACATTGATGATACGAGACCCTTCAATGCCCCGAACAGATAGTGCTCCACTGAGATGAAAGGAACAGCGATTCTGGCCACTATTTGAGGATAATGGTCCAGCTGAAGAGAGCGAACTCTGAGCTCCTAAGCCAACACGGGCAGAAACTATTATGGGATGCACTATGAGAAACAAACTATTATGGGATGGTGATGCGTTCAATGAGTCCAGGGGCTAGTGGTTCAGGACCTTGTTAACACAGGTCTCTCTTGTAAATGAGACAACGAGTCTCCAGAGATTTTCCCGCATAAATAAAGGATTTATAATTTAAAAAAATAGTCCAGTGACCGCAGAAAAAAATGGGTCAGAATGAAGCTGAACTGCTGAGAGTTGGTTTATGTTGTTTTTTTGCTGTTTCATGCTTGCTTCTCTTTATTTATTTGTCCATTTATGTTTCTGCACATTTATACTCTAATATATAGTTTCTGTGTATCTTCACTCTTTTTTTCATTTACTAAGTTTTGCCTTTTCTCTCCAAAACTAACAGAATAACGAAAAGAGAAACACACACATGATCAGAGTTTTCTCGGTAAACCGAGCTGTGGGACGTCGTTGTGTGTCGGCATCACTCCCAGCTGTCCTGACAGATGAGGCTTTTATTTTGTAGGGCACGTCCTGTTCAGATGTTTGAGGCGTCTGTCTCAGGCTGAGTTTATTTAAATAGCACTTTATACACACAGAGTTCTTACTGTCTGATGTGAGTCTTCACAGCGTTTCATTCATGTTAATATTTAGTTTATTATCTGGGCAAATATGACGATAACGTTTCTGTGAGTCTAATGTCGGAGATTCACTGTTGATCTCTGTTAAACTAAAATGCTCTCATTCTGACTGTGATGAGTTGGACTGTGGATTATTATGTTTTATCCAGTGAGATCGCTTTATCCTAATATCACATATTTTCTTTTAGGGCTCCTGAATCCTGAAGCCTTTAAATGATCAGTTCTGCTTCAGGGCAACACGAGCTAATTATTACACAACCTTGGAGGATAGTGTGGAGAGGTGAGAAACCTGACCTGTTAATAATATTTAAAACTGACCACTTCATTAGGAACATGTGTCTGGTCTAATTAGAGCTGAGCCAACAGCTCTGACATGAAATAAATGAAGCCTCTGCATGAATCCACGTGATTGGCAGCATAGCAGGTGGTGGTGCACTGGAGTCATTATGCTGAAAAGTGTACCTAATATTTTGTCTGGTATAATTAGCATGAAGTGTAATCATCATGTAACCCAGGTAAAAACCTGCTGATGAGTCAGCCAATCAGAGTGCATCCCAGATTTAAATTTCCTGGTCAGGGGGGTCACGTCCCCTCTCGGGCATGTTTCTTCGCTGCTACCAGCAGCTACCAGCAGCTACCAGCAGCTACCACCCAGCAGCCTCTGAATGGGTTGTTACGTTTCTACATTATGTAACAGTTTACCAGCTTTCTTACATTAGATTAACACAGATATTACTGAGTAATCATATTTATGATTCCCGCCCGATTGCTTGAAGTTTGATGTTTTATAGAACCGATGAACGGCTGGCTATATTTGTGCAAAACTTTACTGTTTAATGAAATTTAATGTTGAGCAGCATCAGTCAGGGACTCTTCCTCATGTGGGACCGAGCTGCTCAGGCACAAGGAACACACTGTAGTTTTGGAGTTTTTATCCCAAAATGCAAAACAATTTTGCAAACAATCAGTTTATAGTTCTGGAGCTTTTAAAGCGGACAAATCAACAGAGCTAAGCTCAAGTTGCAGCGCTAACACTGACTGCTCACAGAAAGCGCTGACCTGATTGGTTGTTTTCAGACATCGCCGCTACATTTAATCTTTAGTAGTTAATAACCTCTGCCTCGCTCTCCACTTCCTCTCACCCCCAACTGGCCCCTCCCTGAGCCTGGTTCTTCTTCCTGTTAAAAGGGAGTTTTTCCTTCCCAACGTTTCCAAGTGCTTGTTCACAGGGGATCGTCTGATTGTTGTTGTGTGTGTGTCTTTTCTCTTTTTTTGTTTGATTAATATTGTGGGTCTTTACCTTACATATAAAGTGCTTTGAGACGACTGAGTTGTATTGCGTTAAATAAACTGAATAAACTGACCAAACATCCAAGAGAGTTGTTTAGCAGAGTTGAACAGTTTAATTAAATGTGCGCACCAGAAACAGAACTGAAGTGTTTTTAACAGCTGCTAAATAAACTTGAATATGATGCGTGAGATCAAAGATACAACGAGCCTATCACTGATGAACGAGGCTTTAATTAAAACTGAAAATGGAGAAGCTTTGAAAGTTGCTGCAGAGCTGGGTTTTGTTGCTAACAAAGTTGGCGCGCTCCACAGGTGACAGAATGAGGAGAGGCAGCTCACCCGGCTGAGCCTGAAAGCTATTACCGCCGTGATTAATGCTATTATTGTTCAAGCCATTAAAAAGAAGCATTCTGGAGATCGTTTGTATTCAGGTTGTTGTCAGACCTGCAGCCATCAGTCAGAAGCTGTTGAACATCACATCATCAGCGTGGAGCCACGCACTCCATCCTGCTGCTGGAACAGCTTTTCACTCGTCTGTCTGAGTGACACTTATTAAAGATGATTGTTGACAGCTGTTGTAGGAGAGGACAGAACCACGACCAACAGTGAAGCATATTTACAGCCCTGACTGAAGGGTTCATATCAGTAGGAATGAATGAGCTGAAGGCCGAGCACACAGCAGACAGACTCACGGTCACTGGGAGCGCTGACAGACGGACTGATGGGTTCTTCCTGCAGTTCCCAGTTTTTGTTTTGGTTTTGTTCATACAGCTGACAGCACTCTGATGGGCAGTAAACCTGATTAAAATGTGATGTAACCGAGAACAGAAGGTGATCAGACAACATGTTTACCGATGACAGAGTTCATTTCCTGTGTGATTTATGGCATCAGACATTTAATAATATGTCTGTGTGTGTGTGTGTCTGTGTGTCTGTGTGTGTGTCGTTCTCGGCATGTCTTACTTTTCTTACCCTTCCTTGGATTCCTGCTCTTTATGACCTTGTGGGAATTATAAAAGGCTCTCCTTTCCTTCAGCCTGCCTCTGTGACCTGCACTTCTGTCCTCCCTCCAGCTTATGGTGACTCTAGTGTTCACACTCAGGGTTACCTCCAAATGAAGAAGAAGAAGGTGGTGAGATGATGCCAGACCTCAGAAATCGCTTCAGTTGGGTGCCTCAACTCCCTGAGTTCAGCTCCAATCTCAAAGATGCACGTAGTTCACTCCACATATGGACATGTATAATAGCTCAATGGGTAGCAACAAAATGTGATGAACAGTTTTACATTTATGAAGGATGAAATGGTGTGGTGGAGGGCGTGCTCCTGCAGAGCTGCTACCTGTTGAATGGATTTCCTGAAACATGAAACAGTCGTACTGGTGGATGCAGCATCAGATGAATATTAATCACACGCTGCATTTGGAAATCAAATTTGACAAACTAGACATCTTTTCAAAGCCTCAACATTCATCAGTAGTTTTAACACAAAAACACAGCAGCAGCAACAACAAAGCAAGGATGGTTGATGGTTTGACCACAGAGCAGAGCAACAGTTTCAGACGCAGGCTGCCACAGTTAGGGGCTCGTAGTGGTTCGGTCTCTGCAGGCTGCAGGAGCCCGACGAAAAAACTTTAATATTTCAGGATGAGGAGGTGACACAAAGCTTTCCAGTGGTTCACATATCCTTCTTTCAGAGAAACTGTTACACAAATCTGGAGCTCCTGTTCTTCTTTTCACTTTAAGACATCAAATCGGTTTTTGTTTTGTTTGTTCCTTTGCTGTTTTATCATAAACAAAGATATTCCGATGCTGTAACTTTCCATAAAGCTTTTGCTGCTGAATTAAAACATGAGGACTGTTTTTTCACTGAGTGGAGGAGCACTGCCGATTTGGGCCATTTCCCCCCGCGAGCCTTCATTAGCTCAGCTCTGATGCTCCCTGATGTTGTTCCCACTTCATAAAGTCAATCAGAGCAGCAGCTTCAGGCCGCCTGCAGCAGCGAGCTGCAGCTTCGGCCACAGAGTAACGGAGAAAATGCAAATCACACTTCCTGTAATGCTGGAATCAAACTGCAGTATGCAGGTGACCTGCTGACAGCCCTGCTCGCAGTCAGCATCGGGAGCCGGAGACTGGTTACCATGGAAACGAAGGCAGAGTCCCCGATGGCCTGTGACTCCATGTGACTCCGTCTGAAACAAGACAACAGCAAATCTACAGATCGACTCAGCAACATTTTTATTTTAGTCTCTGCACACAGAGGAGCTCAGACCCCCCCCCCTCCCACAAACCACCACCCTCCACCATTTGTTACATGAAATATAATCATTATTGATCAGGCAGGATTCTCAGAAACAACTCACCCATGTGTATTTCCTGGAAACATTTCATAAAGACGTAGTGTGCAACATTTGAGGGTGATGGTCCTGCTTTTAACTGTTGTTTCTGGTATGGAGACAGAAAAAGCCCCCCCCCCCCCCGACTCTGCTGGAGTTAAAGAAGAAATGTAACCGTCCTGAATAAGAAAAGCACAAAACAGCCAAATCAGTGTCACCTCACACCACTTCAGAGAGGACTCAGTGTGAGGGACTGCTGCTAAGCTAGTGCTTAAACACAGGCTGTTCCATCTATAAGGGCCATGCTGGGAAGTCAGAACCACGCGCTGTGTGTAACACATCACCAAAGTGTTCGTCTGTTTTCCCATTTTTGGAGTCAAAGTGGGGAACTGTTCTCCAGTAGGCCTACAGCAATGTTCAGGCATGAGTCAGTTCAACGAATACTTCCGAAACTTTGGAAAGATGTGAACCTGAGGACTGATAAATACGTCTCTAGTGAAACAAGTTAGAATAATTCGTTTTCTCTCTCAGCTTTTCGTGGCGTTAGTGTGTAAACATGCTGAAGGGAAGGGGGGGGGTGACGGTGAACATAGTGCATTGGTAGTGTTGAGCAGGGATCAATAAGTATGTACATGCTTCTTCCTGCTGTGTTTCAGGCTCAATATTTGATTATTATTTGATATTATTTCAAGTCATGTAGATTCTGTTTGATTTTGTCTGCGCACGTGTGTGTGTGTGTGTGTGTGTTTGTTGTTTTACATGCATGAAAAAAAGGTAATCAATCAATAATCTGACCAAAAGCAGCAGTGAAGCAGTTACAGTTCCTGATCCCCATCCTGAAAACAGTTTACTCACTAGGGTTAGGGTTAGGGTTATCGTCCATCCATCCTTGGAAAGGTCACCAATCAAACAGAGATGTTCACGTTCACATTACAGCCAATCACAATAAGCAGTGCATCTAAAGAATATGTGTGACCGATCATGTCGACTCCACACGGAAAGGCCCCACCCGGCCGACACATTCAAACCCAGAGCCGCCTCCTCCTTTGGTTTTAATGGAAGACAGAGTGACTTGTTAAATGTCTGCAGTAAAGTCTGGTGCCACTTTGTGTTTAGTGATTCTAGGAGTCATCATCTCAGCTCATCAGTGAGTCCAAAATGAGATTTCCTGTTAACAAGACAAAGTGCTGAGTCAGCTCTGTGAACTTTCCTCATCGACTTCAGATGAACTGCTGGTGTTATTTTTCAGCTCATTGAGCCGCCTCCTCTCAGCTTAATTTCTGCAAACTTCCTGAAACAAAGGAAACTGTTGGGAACAAATGAGGTTACTGGAAGAATAATGGGGGTGTTTGACCAGCAGCTGCTAACAAACTCTGATGCACAGTTTCACGCTACAGTCATCTTCTTTCTTGGGTCTTCTCCACGGACTGTATGAAAGGCTTGTATCCAGTGTGACACCAACTCTTGGTTCGTGAAGCCTCATCTTTCTTTTTTTGGATGAGATTGTGGAGTGTTAAGTTCTCAGGTAAGCATGCATCCATAACCTGCATGGGTGTGTCGCGCACACACAATTCCTGCTAAGGGGCTGAGTCAGCGGACTGATGGTTTCACGCACCAAAACTAGAACGCAGACTTTGTGGACAGGCTGTGTGATCAGTGAACTGCTCAGCAGTCCACATCATTTATCTGATAAATAGCATGGCGTGCATTAAAAGTGCTGCAGAGGACACGTTCAGCCCACACATCGTGGAGAGGTTCAGTGAGCTGAAGCTGAGTAGATGAACTGTGTTAATGTGAGCAGCTCAGAATAAACTGGAGGGACATGCGAGGTGGTCTGAAGTGTTGATACAAGTGAATAGAAATTAAAATAAATAAAATAAACATTGGACAGTGGAAGACAAATATTATATGGCAAGTATCAAAGACTGAGTTCAAAGACAGGTTACCTTGACCGTGACTTTGCACCTGGCCATCGTGCTTTCTTTGCAGCCGCTGAATAAAATGCTGGGCCACATGGAGCCCTTCATTCAGCTTTAAGAGGTGAACAAGGATCAGTGTTTTGTTCCAGACTGTAAAAGTCTCTGTTGCTCCTGTAGATGTGGGAATCTATTAGGCTTCTTCGAGTGGGCACAGGAGGAACTGCAGCTATTGGCGGTTCTTAATTTCTCAGCTCCAGATGTTGCTGTTCAGTTTCTCCGACAGGAGATTGAAGGCAGGGGTGCTGTTAGGCTGATGCAGGGGCCAGCGTTGTAACCCTCCACAGAGATTAGAGGAGCCGGCTCCAACCGGTCCTTGAATCCATACCTGCTGTTTTTCTCAGGTTTTTGTTTGTTTTGTCCCAGACAACTAAAAGAGATTTTCCTGCTTATATTATAAAAAGATTTAAACTGCAGCTGAGGTTGTCTGAAGCAACAGCAGATCAAATATTATCACCTAGAATAAACATTGTTCATGTTCTGAGTCTATCATTAAGAGAAAAACTCCCACAGAGAGCAGGATCAAACCGACTGCCTGCAGTCTGAGCCACGGTGCCCTCTGGTGTCAGAGGGGCCTTACTGCAGTCATCGTGGTGGATTTTAAGATAAGTGACACAGAAGTCCTCCCCCAAAGTACAAAACGCACCAAAAGCTCCAGAAAAATGTTTTTCACTAAGATCAGAAGATAGTAGATGGACCAATCAGTGATTTCCCTCCACCTGTCTCACTCTGACCAATCATTAACCTGCTGCACAGAAACAATGTTTCCTACCTGTCAGCTGCTGAGAGCCGAGCATTTCACAGCCTGCAGTCTGGATCCACGCGGAGCCTGACACTCAGGTCACTTTAATGGCCCAAGCAGAATCAGCCCGAAACCTTTTATAAGTCTGTGTTCTGGCTGCGTGTGCCTCACCTGTGGACTTACTCCTCTCCACTCTGGAGGAATTTGTTTTAATGTTGTCATCGAGCCGCGGCTTTATTAATAGAAACACAATAAAGTAACTGTTGCCCTGAAACGGTAGAGATCCCCTTTCAGGGAGCCGATTCACCTGCACTGAGAGAAGCCACCGAGGAAGACCTGATCTGTGGTTGTGCTGAAGGCACATTTTTGTGTTAGATAACCCACAATTCATTGTGTTCATAGTGTTCATGTTTACAACTGTAATTTTACTTTGGTTACTTTTCAGTGAACTGGTGTGGTTTTTTCTTTGTTTTCTTCATTTTTTTTAAATAATCCCACAGAAGCATCTTTGAGACCGGCCTGAGTGACGTCACCGCGTCAGCGTTTCGGAGTCACAGCGGCTAAATGTGGAAACTGTATTGTCAACTTTTAGTGCCTTACAGGAACGAGTGGCGTTCATGTCGAGTTTTTTTTTCTTCATGCAAAAAGGAGCTCAAAGCACAAAGTGCGCATTTATTCAGGCGTCTGTGTCTGCCGCTTCTCACTGAACTAAAGCGCTATGAAGCCTGCGGTGGGTCTGAGTGAATGATTATGTATTGGTGTAACACCAGCAGATAAACTGGTGACTCAGTAACACTTTGTAACAAAGCTGAACAAACATTTGAAAATATTTTGTGCAGAAACTCAAAATATTCAGTTTAGTGTAATTAAATCATAACTGTCCAAATTTAATTCCTAATTATGAACTATTTAAGCAAAGTGCAATCAAATCAAAGAGCCACACAACTCTCCATCATCGTTACGACACTAGGGAAACTAAACCTGTAAAAATTCATGGCAGGAAACATTTTTCAGCGCGGAGAAATTCGCAGTCATAAACGGCTCCTCTGACTCACCTGAGACAGGAGGAGGACACCGTTTCACACCATGAGCCCCTCATACTTTGTTACATACATACTGATACATACATGTTACATAAAAATGACTCATAACATTAGTTTGTCCATTAAAGTCACTGATGTTAGGTTAACCCTTCAGCAGTGCTACAGTGGCATTAATATAACAGGGATATGTGTTCAATAAAGGCACAATAAAAGTTTCTCAGATAATTTATGCAAAAAAAGCTGATTTTAAAAAAAACATGAATTATTTTGTTTCCCAATAAATAAATTGAAGGGTACCTAACAGTTTTATTTAACTACAAATATGTCATTAAATTCATTCATTCGTTTGTTATTCTGAGTGCGTTTGAGCGGGCGTGTTAAACACAACACGGAGTTGTGTTGTTGCAGCTCTGCACTGAAGCTCCACTAACACAGAAGCTGTGAGTCACATCACAGCAGCTTTATTCAGAGAGCACATTTATAATCAGCAGTAAAAGTGCAATAAAAATATGAATTACCCAGAACAGATAGTTTAAACATCCCATAAACATGATGGAAAACTCTAATATGGAAATATGTTCAAATACGGTTCAGATTCTGCTGATAATAAAGTGTTTCTGTGGACAATCAGGTTTTGAATAATGGTATGTAAATATTTGAATTTGATTGATTGTTCATCAAGATTTTTTTTATTTTTTTTTTACATTTTTCAGCCAATCACAGAGCTGCCTGTCGGGTATGCGGGTCGTGAGAACGCTGCCAACTCCTGAGCTCTGATAATCAGATGAGGAAACTCTCGGGCACCACTGATTGGCTGCACGTTTCAGGGATAAAGCAGCAGCGTGGCCCTTTAGCACCATGATCATCATGGCCTTCCTCTGGATCGTCTCCTGCCTCGCCTTCATCAGCACCGTCTACGGTGAGAGCGATGACTCCGAGACATTAATCCATATCTTCTGTTAGATAATTCCCTTCGTTCCAGGAGGACTGACATCCTTCTTTTAGATCTTTATGTTGGTATTGAAAAAAACCCTTTATTATATTTAGATTATTAGTTCAGGCGGGTCACAGTAAGAGCAGGAAGTCTGATCCCGTCTCTGAGATTGGCTCTCAGTACGGTCGATACCTGCTTCAGAGTGTCGGTGTGAATCTGCTGCTTCAGCTTCACGGTGATTCCCAGGTGTTTGGTGCTGAGGTGATTTCTTTAAAGTTTTCTTTGTGTTCAGGCTGCGGCATCCCTGCCATCCCCCCCAGGTGACCGGCTATGTCCGCATCGTCAGCGGTGAGGAGGCGGTGCCTCACTCCTGGCCCTGGCAGGTGTCTCTGCAGGTGAGTCAGCTGACCTCACAAACAGCTTCCTCGTCTTCCTCATTCCCTGAGCTTGGTTTGTTTTCCTCACAGCAGACCAACGGCTTTCACTTCTGTGGAGGATCTCTGATCAGCGAGAACTGGGTGGTGACCGCTGCGCACTGCACCGTCAGGTCAGCGCAGCCTCAGCGCATCACACCACACCGTCTGCAGCTGGTTGCTGCTGAACAAACTAACATTGTGTATTACAATGACACAAATATTTCATGACTTCCTGTCTGTGTCTCAGTTCCAAAAATTCAAACCCTGAAAAACATGTCCGACATTGATAGTTTCACAGTTACAGTGTTCATAATTTCATAAACCAGCTGATTATTGTTTATCAAACAGATGGAGGAAATGTTGCATTTGTCTCGGACTGTTGTAGCTATGGATACGGCCCCTGTGGTGCGTTTTTGGACTGAAGGAAAAACGTCATAACTTTTTATCAGCTGACTGCAGCTGAACATTCAGAAAGAATGAACTTGTGCAGCTCCTTTGTGTGATCTCCTCTGAAATGTTCCTGTCCTGCTGTCAGGACCTACCACAACGTGATCGCTGGAGAGCACAATAAGGGCTTTGGCTCCAGTGAGAACATCCAGGTGCTGAAGCCTGCCAAGGTGAGAAGCAGTCAGCCAGTGAGCTTTCAGAGCACACCTTCCTCCCTTTTCTAACCCCTCCCTCCGTCCTTCTCACAGGTGTTCACCCACCCCAACTGGAACCCCCAAACCATCAACAATGACATCACCCTGATCAAGCTGGCCACCCCCGCTCGCCTGGGCGCCACCGTGTCCCCCGCCTGCCTCGCCGAGTCCACGGACAGCTTCGCTCCCGGCATGAAATGCGTCACTACCGGCTGGGGCCTGACCCGCTACAACGGTGAGATCTGTTCCACAGCAGCGTGAAGGAAAACAGGGTTTAAGCTCAGCCCAGTTCTCTGCAGTTTTTCAGTGATTATCAGATAAACTACACGTATCCTCAGTTCACTGACTGACAGAATCCTCTCCCACAGCTCCCAGTACTCCCAGCAACCTGCAGCAGGCAGCCCTGCCTCTGCTGTCCAACGAGCAGTGTAAGAAACACTGGGGCAGCAACATCTCTGATGTCATGATCTGTGCTGGTGGAGCCGGTGCCATTTCCTGCTTGGTGAGGACCCGCACACATACCTGCCTCACCTTGTATTTACATAGGCCATCTCCT
This sequence comes from Pterophyllum scalare, assembly GCA_024447675.2. Taxonomy (NCBI): domain Eukaryota; kingdom Metazoa; phylum Chordata; class Actinopteri; order Cichliformes; family Cichlidae; genus Pterophyllum; species Pterophyllum scalare. The sequence continues at coordinate 15,132 of JAMQGT020003445.1, forward strand.
GATTTAATGCTGGACACTTTCATGTACTCGCTGTTCATCACTCAGGGTGACTCCGGTGGACCTCTGGTCTGTGAGAAGGACAGTGTCTGGACTCTGGTTGGTATCGTGTCTTGGGGAAGCAGCACTTGCTCCACCTCCACTCCTGCCATCTACGCCCGTGTCACCGAGCTCCGTGGGTGGGTAGACCAGATCCTCGCATCCAACTAAAAGCTGAGAGGGTGAGTCGACTCCACCGTGGAAGCCCACAAACCTCATAATGTCCCAGACTCCCCTGAAACCACCCACCCTCCACCCTAACCTTCCTGAACACCCACCCTGCAGGTCCAGCATCAGAGCGTGAGGTCACTGAATGATAATAAAAGACTGAAAATCAGAGACTGTTGGAGTTTGTTTCCTTTCTGAATCTACTTCACCTGCTGAGTTTGCTTCAGCAGATCTCTCAGTTCTAAATACAGCGACACACACACACACACACACACACACACACACACACACACAGCAGGGCATGCTGCTTTCAGACGTGCACACATCTGAACATGTCAGCTGAATGTCTGAATGACATTTCCATAAAATTAGCAACAACAGTCTTAATAACAGATGGGTACACACAGGACTAGGGCTGTGTGTGTTTGTGTGTGTGTGTGTGTGTGTGTGTGTGTGTCTCCTTTGTGACTTGCTTCACCCACTAAAAGAGAATCTGAGAATGCTATAAACAGAAATATTATGAGAAGCTATAGTGTGATGAATTTCCGTTTTTCTAGACACAAAAACACATCTGAACATCAGCTTCACTTAGTCCAGAAGACACAAATTGTTATAGTTTTGCTAATGTAACCTGCAGACTTTCAGTTCAAGCAGGTTTTACGGACTTATTTGGAATTACAGACATTTTTATACACAGTCCCCCATTTTGAGAGACTCACGACAAACTGAGCTAACATCATGTTATAAGGACTGATTTTGATAACAGCATGAAAACTTTGCAGTCCATGACTGCCTGAAGAACCCACAGACGTTTCCTCCCATGAGCTTCGCTGCCAGGACTTCACTGCAGCTACATTCAGTTGCTGCTCATTTATGGGTTTCAGCCCAGTTGGGGCTGAGGGGAGAGAGACAGGACAAAAGACACGCTGTGGAAGAGAGCCAGAGATTAATAACTAATGATTAAATGCAGAGTGGGGTATAAACAGAGTAAAAAGAGGTGAGTAAAAAGAAACAGTGCATTATGGGACCCCCCCCCAGCAGCCTAGGTCTATAGCAGCATAACTAAGGGAGTGGTTCAGGGTCACCTGATCCAGCCCTAACTATAACCTTGATCAAAAAGGAAAGTTTTAAGCCTAATCTTAAAAATAGAGAGGGTGTCTGTCTCCTGAATCCAAGATGGGAGCTGGTTCCACAGAAGAGGGGCCTGAAAGCTGAAGGCTCTGCCTCCCATTCATTTTGGATCAGGAACAGAGGGAGCTTCTCTAATTCTCAGGTTCATCACTGTCCATGACTCCAGCTGCTCAGCACCGTTTGTGTCTGTTTGTGGTAATTGTTCAGCTGTGTCAGCTGTGAGTGGTGTAGATAAACATTAGAACAGAAAGAGGAGGGGCAAAATAAAACAAAATAAACTCAAACACCAATCAAATCTTAAGGCTCTAAGTTTATCGTTTTGTTTTCGGACTTCTTCTCTTCCGTCCTGTTGAATTTCTATAAAATATTATTGTATATATATTATAGTTATTAATGTGCTTTTTCCGTAAATAAGCAGCTTTGGTCGAGCGCAGGCCTCCATTTATTTCTGTTATCACAGAAACATAAAACCAGTCAGCATCTTAAATTGATATTTTGTTGTGCTTCTCAGCAGCAGACACCATGAAACTGTCCTTCAGAGTTACACCATCGAGCTGCAGTTATCACATTAACAGCATTCTCAGAGGTGTTAGATCAGTAACGATATTAGTAACAGTCGTAGTAATGATTAACTTTTCAGAATCAGAATAAAAACATTTGGCGCGCCCTCCAAAAATGCAGGGATTTGTTGCTCAGTTAGTTTTTCAGTCAGAAAAACAGCTGCAGGGTTGACATGAGTCACAGATTAACATCAAGAACCTTTTTGGTACTTTAGCTCCAAATGATTCTCTCCTCAAACACAGACACACTGTGACCAGTTGTTTTGGTTTCCTGTTCATCCTCACAGATTCTTACTAATGATGAATAATTCAATGATTTTATCCCACATGCTGTTTCCTGTCAGCGACACACACACACACACACACACACACACACACATGCACACGTATGTGCTCCTTCCTGCAGGTTGATGTCAGGTAAACACTCAGCTGCTGGGAAACTCCCACATGTTTCAGCCTAAATGACCTTCAGTGTCCCGATCCCAGCAGGAACCGTCCGGACACACGGACAAAATTAGTAAAGAAGTGCAGGAAACAATAAAGTGATTTTAGAGTCTCTTCAGTTTGTTTTTAATGTTAATACAACAAAACACGAGTTATGGTTCAATCCCACTGAGACTGGGACTGAAAAGGATGTGAAATTTAATATCACTGCATTTAATAATAATAATAATAATCATGAATTACATGAAAACATTTATTTTGTTTAAATGTTCACAAAGAAGCTCAATAAAGATAAGGAGCTGGTGTCTGCTGAACGATTCAGGAAATAATATCTAGAAAATGATTTGTGAACTAACAAATATGTTTTGGTTTTATGCTGATCAGCTGTGCAGGCATGTTTCTGGTTTGAGTTCTTTGCTCTCATCATAACTAAAGACACTGATGAGCTTCACAATGATAATATTAAGAGGACAAAGTCAGGAAGAGGAAACATTTACACTCTGATTAAGTACAGATTACTTTTTCTTCACTTGATTGTTTTATTTTTACACCGTTTCATAAATGTATTTAGTCCTTTCAGAAGCAGGTTTTCCAAAGGAAACACGGACTGATGTTTGCATAGACCAGGCAGTGAGTTTGACGTCTTTAACAACATAAAGAATCGATCGGTGACAAAGTAATGAACAGATCCGTCCTTTATGGAAACCAATGATTTGTTGCTCCGCTTCAGCCTCCTGCTGTCCTTTGATGTGTTCTTCACTGAGGGAACATCTTCAGTGCTTTTTCCTCTGATGCATTTTTACTGACATAAATGATCTGAGCATTAATGTGACTTCTTTCTGGACTCCTGAGCAGTGAATCAGGTGCACGTGTAACAGTCATGCACCCCCACGCCAAACCAAATTTAGCTGCTTGTCAGCATCACCGGCTTGAACTCCCACCGTCCACTGATAAGATACCTGTGACCACCATCCAATCACATCACTCCCCTGCTGTATAAAGGCTCCTCCGTGAGGCGGCCCGACCTGATCGAGCCATGGCCTTCCTGTGGATCCTCTCCTGCCTCGCCTTCATTGGCGCCGCCTACGGTGAGAGTACGGCTCACTGGGTGAAGCAGGCTGGCAGCTGTCTTCATCCTCAGCAGTCAATTTTGTTTTTACATCTCAATGAGTCCTTTATTTACTTGAATTAAGAATTACATAAGAGGAGAGAAAAACTAAAAGCTGGTAACAAACAGTCTTCAGGAATGGGGACACAAACAGTTATATCCATGTAATTAAACAGGAACTTAAATAGAAACAAACCTGAGCAGAAAGTGACTCTGGATCAGCTGAGGGAGCAGCCTGGTGTTTATTCCACAGGATGCTGTAAAACCAGAAGCAGCTCTTTAGGTTAACTTCTACACCGCAGCTTTAGTTTGGTTTTTAATGACGTCATTCTGATCTTCCGATGTCACCAGGGTGCGGAGTTCCCGCCATCCCTCCTGTCATCACGGGCTACGCTCGGATTGTGAACGGTGAGGAGGCAATGCCTCACTCCTGGCCCTGGCAGGTGTCCTTGCAGGTAAGCACACCTTCACAGCCGCGCACTCACACGCAGTCCGGTGGAAAGTGTCTGACTGTTGCTGTTTCTGCTGTGGCAGGACTACACCGGCTTCCACTTCTGTGGCGGCTCTCTCATCAATGAGTACTGGGTGGTGACCGCTGCTCACTGTGATGTGTCGTAAGTGCTGTGGAGGAGATTTAAAACGACACACCTGGGCTTCTGCACCGTCCTCTATCATCAATTATAATTTCATAGCTCTGGATTTAAAATGACAGAATTATGCTAAAAGTATCTGATGATGATGTGAGGCTGTGAGTAACCTGCTGCACTTTGATCCGGGTTTGAAAAAACTAATTAATATATAGCGTCATGTCTGATGAAGAGAATCCAGCTTTGCAGAGATCTTTATAGATCTTTCAGGTAACATGATGATGATGTCAGAAACGCTCACCTGCTTCTCTTCTCCTCTGAGCAGGAGCTCAGACCGTGTGGTCCTCGGAGAACATGATCGCTCCTCCAACGCTGAGAGCATTCAGACCATGACCGTCGGCAGGGTGGGAGAAATACTGCATCCGGTTTTTGATCACATCGCTGCGTGTTCGAGTTTCCGCTCATAACCATGTCACTTCCCAACAGGTGTTCAAGCACCCGAACTACAATGGATACACCATCAACAACGACATCTTGCTGGTCAAGCTGGCCACCCCTGCCCAGCTGGGCACTCGTGTCTCCCCCGTGTGCGTGGCCGAGACCACGGACAACTACCCCGGAGGCCTGAAGTGTGTGACTACTGGCTGGGGTCTGACCCGCTACAACGGTGAGAGCTCAGACACTTTGTTCAGCCAGTTGCTTCCTTAGTTGATGGAAGTTTAAATACAAAGATCATCTGTAAGACTTGTTTCTGTGTTATACCTTCTTAATACACGATAAACTCACTAATATTAGTCTAACTCTAATTAAACTGTGTTTTGGTGAAGACAATAAACAAAACAGAAAACAAATAACCCTCAGGAGAAACCCTGTGAGTGACCTCTCGAACCTTTCACAGCATAAAGAGTTTGTGATGACGCATCAAAATGAAGTGATTTATTAAAACATCCACATACAGATGCATTTGCGCGGTGATGAGCCCACCAGGTGGCGCTTTAACACGAGGAATGATGAGAACATCCACCAGCAGCTCCCCTGACCCTGCTGCCAGTATCAGAGTCACTGATGTTTGATGTGTTTGTGTGTTTCAGCTGTTAACACGCCCCCCCGTCTGCAGCAGGCCGCCCTGCCCCTGCTGACCAACGATGACTGCCGTAGTTACTGGGGCAGCAAGATCACTGATGTGATGATCTGCGCTGGAGCCTCTGGAGTCTCCTCCTGCATGGTGGGCGGGGCCTCCATCACATAAAGAAGCGCTGATCCTGATCCTTTTTATACGCTCTTATTTATTCATGTTTTATTTTTCAGGGTGACTCTGGTGGTCCTCTGGTCTGCCAGAAATCTGGAGTCTGGACTCTGGTCGGTATTGTGTCCTGGGGCAGCGGAACCTGCTCCACCTCCACGCCCGCTGTGTATGCCCGCGTCACGCAGCTGCGCGCCTGGATGGACCAGACCATTGCTGCCAACTGAGGAGCGGCTGCACAGGAGACGTTTCAGCATCAACCTCAATGTCAATTAAACACAGAAACTCTGAAACAGACCTGCTCGTGTCTTTGTTAACACACACACACACACACACACACACACACACACACACACACACCTGTCTGTGTCTTTTTCTCCTTAATATGCAGTTTCAACAATTTATTATGTGACAACACAAGACATCACACATATTAAATACTGCATTATTAACAAATGCTCTGACCGCCCAACATGTGAACTCTTCAAATTCATTTTAAGACATCGAGCATTCGGTGAATGAAGTGCGGTGAACTCCAGGAGAGTTTCAGCCTGATGTGCAGCAGGACCTGAATGAGGATGAGTTAGCCTCGGTTAGTGTTGTAGTAGTCGAAATCGGTCTTGATCTGAGACGCTTTTTGATGGTCTCGGTCTTGTCATGGACCACACTTGTACTCGGTGTTTTCTCGGACATTGAGGACTCGGGATTTTATTTCAGGACCAGTCGAAACCAACATCTGTGGAAATGTCACTAAACTGCCACAATATTGTCAGATTTATTTGTTAACATCCTTGTTTTTATTGGATGCAAAAAGTACTGATTCAAATCCAACAAAGATTGCGCTCCTCTGCCCTCTCCCAGGAGCGCAGCCCCGCAGACTCCGCCCCGGCTAGGCCGCTTGCGCCTGTATCATTTCACCGCAATTTGCACTCTAACACAGAGCACTGGTAGTTTCATTCACAATGTGCACGTTTAATCTCTACGGCCGTGCCTGCACTCCGGCTACAAAAATCGAAATGACAACCGGCATGAACTGGAGGAGGAGTAAGAGGAAAAATGAAGATCAAATGAAAATTTCAGGCTTCCTATTCAACAACAACAACAAAAAACAGCATGAAAGGTGAATAACAACCTTCATATATTTTGATACAAAAAAATGAAAATTTAATGCAAATTTCATGGCTGCAAAGATTCCTCGAGTAACTCATTATGGTTCTTAAAAGTCCTCCAGACAAATTTGTTGCTTCCATGTTTCCTTTTAGCTCTGCAGCTCAGGTGTCTCCCTGTAAGCGGAGCATTTCGTCCACATTAGCGCATTAACGTTCTCTGTGGCTGGGACGGATCTCCATCATTTGGAAAAAAAAAAAGACCCTTTAACACCAGTACACCAGTGGATCATCGCTGATGAGCTTTTCCCCACTGCTCTGTGCTGTGAGTGTGTGTGTTTGTGTGTGTTTGTGTTGTGCAGACAATGTCACCTGTTATTTTTTATTTCCTTCAGCTGTAGCCACCAGAACGGCTCTATAACCAGTTTACTGGGGGGGGGCTGCCATCAGCACTGGAGCTCGTTTAGTGCCGGACCCCCCCCCCTTTCAGTCCAAATGTTTGTTTTTTTTATCTTTAACCCCTGATTAGCCACTAAAACCAGTTTATCAAACAGTAATGAGATAAAAATACAAGAGAATAAGGAGTCCATTATTAAATTTAATTATGCCATTTTCAAACAGTTCTTCTTTCAGATTAGTCTGGGTGAAAATACCCCATGGTCTGTCCAGTGTGAGCTGGCAGATCATCAAGGATTCTCCCTCACTGGCTTTTTCAGTTACAGCTTTCATAGTCAGCTTATCAGTCTTGGTTACATCATATACAAACCAAGAAATGTGCAAAACAACAGCTGCATGTTCTGAAAGAGCTCAGAGTCTCTCTTTTGTTTGGTCTCCGTCAGGCTGACCATCGCCACCCGACAGAGTCCTGGCATCTATTATTAATAATCTGTTAGTGATAGGGACATAGCCAGAATGAACTGTTCTTGGCTGAAACCAAACATTGTGTACTTGTGTATTTTAATCAATTATGCTTTTTCCAGACAAATTTCTCAGGGAAATAAATGTAGATTTAGTAAAGACAAACATATCCCATGAATACCATGAATATCCCTTCAATCCCCCTTTTTTTTACCTCATTTCTGAGGTCAAATTTCCCCGGCCTGACCTGGTGTGGTCAGCCGGCACAGTGAAAGCTAATCTTAATGTTGTGACTGTAAATTTAGCAACAAAATTAGACAGAGTTTAATAATGTCATATTTAGTTCATGTCCCTCCTTTCTTATGGCCTGAAAAACAAAAGAGAACAAGCATTAGTCTTTCATATGTCCATGTTCTTGAGTTAAATGGATTAGCATTTAAATTTAATCTTTCAGTCTAGATTCTGCATATAAATTGGCCCACAGAGCAAGCAGTAATATATCAGTCATTATCTAGTAATTTGCCTTTATTTATTAAAATGTGGATCGCATCCCTTCAGGATCAAATCCAGTTCCAGCCGATGAAGCGCTTACTGCAAAAAATAAAAGAAATGATCACAGGATCAATGCACAGGTAATATTAGTCAGCTTCCAGCACACTGTGCCCATATTCCATCAAACTCCATGGATGTTCAGACCACTGGTCAGCCTCTTATTACTAAAGGTGCCCTCTACACCCCTTTAGACAAAGGCTGTTCACAGATGGCAGTCATCCTGGTTAGTTTCCTGTGAAAGGCGCCTAATGTCTCAGGTGTGACCTCTCAGGTACCTGTGGGAAAGTCCAGTAAAAAGTTCAAATTTCTCCCTGTTCATTAAACAATACTGTAAGCCTTGTGGGTCAATTAATAAATTTGGACAAATAACTAAGACAGGACATCAAAGTGCCCATAAATATTCTAAATATCTGTTATTCAATGATTTATTTGCAAATCTATTATTTTGTTTTTCATGCTAAAACTTATCTTACTGTTTTAATATACCAGTAATTTACTACTTAAGTGGATTCAATCACCCAATGTGAACCTGTTTTAATGCACCGAGAGTTAACTGTCAAATTAAGCAAAAGAAAAAAAGCTGTGTGTCAGCTGTTCTTTGTTGCAGCATGCGTGTGTTTTTTCTCTCTGTCTGCAAGCTCAGTCAGTGTCAGCTGTCTCATTTTTTATCCAAATGTAAAGTTAACTTTTGCATTTTGGGCTCAAACTAATCAGGAAATTCAAAATACAAATGAATGTCCTTAAATTAAACTTTGACTCACTTTCTATGTGACCTAAAGTGGAACAAAAAGAACACAAGAAAACAAACAACAAAACATGGGATGAAGCTCAAATTATGCAAGGATAAAGTTCTTCCAAAAACTCCTGGTTAACCTGTAAAATTACTGTTCAAATCTGACTCCGTTATATGTGAAAATCTGGGCAAATAAAATATCTTAAAAAGGATCAACAATCAGAATCCTCTCAAGCATTCTAGTGGACTGAAATCATATTTATTGTGTAAGGGTCTGTACCCAAAGAAAAGCATAACTATAGCAGATACAATGTATCTTTATGAACCTCAGGTTGCTCACCTGTGAAAGGGGAACATGAAAAACCTTGACCTGAAAACAATCAGCAGTTATCAGTTTGTCAGTGAGTTAGAGCAGCTTTGGTGCTTCTTTTTTTCTCCTGTGCAGTTCTAAGATTTTTTTGACCCTCTTTAGTGGGGTAGGACCACAAATAAAAATAAAATATTTTGAACAAACTCTTTGATCAAAATCTAGGTATTTTTAGGGTCACAGGTCATACTCACAACCCTCCTTTGTCGACCTTTAGCACCGAGCTCACAGCACAATTGTCGTCTGTGCTCGTCTAACTGAACTCAGGGCGTGTCCCCCTCAGGCCTCGTGGGAATTTAGAAGAGAAAACAATCGTTAGTGTTGACGAAGCCTTAAACAATTTTACTCCTGAAACCACAAAGTTCTGACCCCACAGGGGCGGGCTCATCATAGTAAACTCCAATTTATATATGATAGATCAATATGCAAATCCTTATGAGTCATACCACTGAATATAGCGTAACTGAAACTGAAACATTGTAATCAGTTATTTTTCTTGCAGTTCTTTGACCTTTGACCCCTAATGTGTTCTGTTCTTCACTGAGACTTGTGACTGAGTGTGCTTAATGCCTACCACTCCCCACGTCGAAGAGGTCTCCTGTTAATGACCCTCTTCCTGGGCTCAGGCTTTATACAGAGGTCAGGGGTCAAGGAAGTTGCAGTTTACCCGTTTGTCTGAAGCTGGGCCTTCTTACTGAGCGTCATGGGGAACCAGGAGCCTTTTCTTTGAGTCTTTGGAGCTGATCGGTCTGTTCAGGAGATCTTGGATCACCTTGTACCGCAGCAGAGTTTCTTTATTGATTATCCACTGATCAGAGTCCAGTCTGCTGCAGCCCCACTGCTGCTGTTCAGGCTCCTGTTAGGATCAAACTGAGAGATCCTTATTAGTTCAATCTTTACTTTTCTCCCTCCTTTCAGACATAAAGTCTGTTTATGTCTCAATTGTTCACTTTAATTTAGCTTATTTATCTAAAGGGCATACTGATTTCTTATTGTTAGCTTTTTGGATTTTTCTTAATGTTTGTTTAGACATTCAAAATTGCTACCTGTTTTGCCTATATTGTTCTAACTCTGTTATAAACGCCTTTATTCTTTTGTACTCTTTTTTTTTCTCTTAAACTCTTTTTAAACTCTTTTTCCTACTCTTACCCCTGTGTGAGATGGCTCAAATTACACCTTCCTCCCGTCTTACCACCAGTGACCATCAATGTGATACAATTCAATCTGCAGATGTTTAGAAACGGTCTCTGCCAACCTTTTAGGTGGAGATCTGCTCACTGAGAGTCTGGGAGTCGGCAATGTCGCGTGGAACCTCGAAGCGGCGATTACCGGTTGCCAAATTCACTGCTTATTCCCAAGAAACTCAAAAAATACAAATAAAAACATCTGAAAATCAAAAACATTCTGTTTGATCACGTCCGGGGTCACCGTTCGAAGAAAATTATGAAAACTGTGTTTTTATCTTCGTTACTGCAGTGTGTGTGAGTTTACTGTTATAGCTTTATGTTTGTGCGTGTTCGTTCCAACATGGTGGCTGATATTCGAAGCAGGAAATGCTTTTAGCAGCTGATCGTTAAAACATCTGGATTATGTTTTTGTTGTGTATGTTTTTTATGTGATTTCTGCAAACCCATTAGTGGAAGGAAACGGCACTCTGGGACACATTAAATGCATGATATATAAGTGTAACTCTTCTGGATTATATGCAAAAATGATCACTCTATTGATCTAATAAGGCCTGATTTAGAGTTCTGCGATGGTCCTATGTACGTAACCGAAAATCCTCTCTGAACCTAACCTGACTGCTCCTCCAGAAATGTAACTACACGTCCACAAAGACTGTGATTACTGCCTAGGCTTCAGGGGTGCTTTCCAATTACATCGTAGGCCCCGTCACTCAATTAACAAGTAGGAGTGGGAATTTTTAACAAATATGTAAAAAAAGTTACCTACTTCAGCTTTAATCTATATAAGAGCGTTTACCATATTTTCAGTTTTACACACTTACCTATGTGGTTTTGAAATAGCACCCATTTTCACAAAGATTGTTGTTGGTTTAAAAACAACATAACTTTATGTACTGTTTCTAAAAGGCAGAGACAAGTAAACACTATTGTGATGAACTATGACTAATTGTTTTCTGTGATAAATGATGGAAGTCACCCAGGTGTATTAAATAAAGATGGTTACATTTAGTTCAGCTGTCAGTGTTTAATATCTAGGTGTTTTATGGGAATGTGGATCTTTCAGATCAATTTGAGAAGTGATTTTGATCATGTTTCACATTTTATCGTGTCATATCGTTTTTAAACAAATATTTAGGACCACTTTTTTACATTTGTAAAATATATTGTAAAATATTTCTAAAATTAGAAACATCCTTTCTCAGACTTATGCTGAAAAGTTAATCCATGCATTTATTACTTCTAGGCTGGACTACTGTAATTCATTATTATCAGGCTGTCCTAAAAGCTCCCTGAAAAGCCTTCAGCTGATCCAAAATGCTGCAGCTAGAGTACTGACAGGGACTAGAAAGAGAGAGCAGATTTCTCCCATATTGGCTTCTCTTCATTGGCTCCCTGTTAAATCTAGAATAGAATTTAAAATCCTTCTCCTAACATACAAGGTCTTGAATAATCAGGCCCCATCTTATCTCAAAGACCTCATAGTACCGTATCACCCCAATAGAGCACTTCGCTCTCAGACTGCTGGCTTACTTGTGGTTCCTAGGATACTTCAGAGTAGAATGGGAGGCAGAGCCTTCAGCTTTCAGGCCCCTCGTCTGTGGAACCAGCTCCCAGCTTGGATTCGGGAGACAGACACCCTCTCTATTTTTAAGATTAGGCTTAAAACTTTCCTTTTTGATAAAGCTTTTAGTTAGGGCTGGATCAGACGACCCTGAACCACCCCTTAGTTATGCTGCTATAGGCCTAGGCTGCTGAGGGGGGTCCCATAATGCACTGTTTCTTCTTATTCACCTTATTTACTTGTTTTTCATTCCCACTGTCGCCAAGTGCTTGCTCATACAGGGTCGTTTTGACTGTTGGGTTTTCTCTGTGTTATTGTAGGGTCTTTACCCACAATACAAAGCACCTTGAGGCGACTGCTTGTTGTGATTTGGCGCTATATAAATAAAATTGAATTGAACTGAATTCATGTAGCGTGGGGCATTGCTCTTGGTCTTGTCTCGGTTTCAGGTTAGGTGGTCTTGAGTACAATACTGGCCTTGCTATACAGAAATCAGTGAATAACAAGCAGCCTGGCTCTGTTTGTTATACATGACGCCTGCCAACATGATGAAAGGCTGGAGGTCCGAGTCCTTACTTCTGACAGCAGAGGGTTACAGTTGTGGTTCTCACATGATGACTCAGACCTCTCAGGTTAAATCTACACATAGATTTCTTTGTCTTTCTTCATTCATTGATTCACATGTGAACACAATTTCAGGTTAAAATTGTGAACAACACAGCACAGCACAACACAAAACAGACCAGCAGCATTGTGTTTATTCCACATGCTGTTTCCTGTCAGCGACACACACACACACACACACACACACACACACACACACACGCACACGTATGTGCTCCTTCCTGCAGGTTGATGTCAGGTAAACACTCAGCTGCTGGGAAACTCCCACATGTTTCAGCCTAAATGACCTTCAGTGTCCCGATCCCAGCAGGAACCCTCCGGACACACGGACAAAATTAGTAAAGAAGTGCAGGAAACAATAAAGTGATTTTAGAGTCTCTTCAGTTTGTTTTTAATGTTAATACAACAAAACACGAGTTATGGTTCAATCCCACTGAGACTGGGACTGAAAAGGATGTGAAATTTAATATCACTGCATTTAATAATAATAATAATAATCATGAATTACATGAAAACATTTATTTTGTTTAAATGTTCACAAAGAAGCTCAATAAAGATAAGGAGCTGGTGTCTGCTGAACGATTCAGGAAATAATATCTAGAAAATGATTTGTGAACTAACAAATATGTTTTGGTTTTATGCTGATCAGCTGTGCAGGCATGTTTCTGGTTTGAGTTCTTTGCTCTCATCATAACTAAAGACACTGATGAGCTTCACAATAATAATATTAAGAGGACAAAGTCAGGAAGAGGAAACATTTACACTCTGATTAAGTACAGATTACTTTTTCTTCACTTGATTGTTTTATTTTTACACCGTTTCATAAATGTATTTAGTCCTTTCAGAAGCAGGTTTTCCAAAGGAAACACGGACTGATGTTTGCATAGACCAGGCAGTGAGTTTGACGTCTTTAACAACATAAAGAATCGATCGGTGACAAAGTAATGAACAGATCCGTCCTTTATGGAAACCAATGATTTGTTGCTCCGCTTCAGCCTCCTGCTGTCCTTTGATGTGTTCTTCACTGAGGGAACATCTTCAGTGCTTTTTCCTCTGATGCATTTTTACTGACATAAATGATCTGAGCATTAATGTGACTTCTTTCTGGACTCCTGAGCAGTGAATCAGGTGCACGTGTAACAGTCATGCACCCCCACGCCAAACCAAATTTAGCTGCTTGTCAGCATCACCGGCTTGAACTCCCACCGTCCACTGATAAGATACCTGTGACCACCATCCAATCACATCACTCCCCTGCTGTATAAAGGCTCCTCCGTGAGGCGGCCCGACCTGATCGAGCCATGGCCTTCCTGTGGATCCTCTCCTGCCTCGCCTTCATTGGCGCCGCCTACGGTGAGAGTACGGCTCACTGGGTGAAGCAGGCTGGCAGCTGTCTTCATCCTCAGCAGTCAATTTTGTTTTTACATCTCAATGAGTCCTTTATTTACTTGAATTAAGAATTACATAAGAGGAGAGAAAAACTAAAAGCTGGTAACAAACAGTCTTCAGGAATGGGGACACAAACAGTTATATCCATGTAATTAAACAGGAACTTAAATAGAAACAAACCTGAGCAGAAAGTGACTCTGGATCAGCTGAGGGAGCAGCCTGGTGTTTATTCCACAGGATGCTGTAAAACCAGAAGCAGCTCTTTAGGTTAACTTCTACACCGCAGCTTTAGTTTGGTTTTTAATGACGTCATTCTGATCTTCCGATGTCACCAGGGTGCGGAGTTCCCGCCATCCCTCCTGTCATCACGGGCTACGCTCGGATTGTGAACGGTGAGGAGGCAATGCCTCACTCCTGGCCCTGGCAGGTGTCCTTGCAGGTAAGCACACCTTCACAGCCGCGCACTCACACGCAGTCCGGTGGAAAGTGTCTGACTGTTGCTGTTTCTGCTGTGGCAGGACTACACCGGCTTCCACTTCTGTGGCGGCTCTCTCATCAATGAGTACTGGGTGGTGACCGCTGCTCACTGTGATGTGTCGTAAGTGCTGTGGAGGAGATTTAAAACGACACACCTGGGCTTCTGCACCGTCCTCTATCATCAATTATAATTTCATAGCTCTGGATTTAAAATGACAGAATTATGCTAAAAGTATCTGATGATGATGTGAGGCTGTGAGTAACCTGCTGCACTTTGATCCGGGTTTGAAAAAACTAATTAATATATAGCGTCATGTCTGATGAAGAGAATCCAGCTTTGCAGAGATCTTTATAGATCTTTCAGGTAACATGATGATGATGTCAGAAACGCTCACCTGCTTCTCTTCTCCTCTGAGCAGGAGCTCAGACCGTGTGGTCCTCGGAGAACATGATCGCTCCTCCAACGCTGAGAGCATTCAGACCATGACCGTCGGCAGGGTGGGAGAAATACTGCATCCGGTTTTTGATCACATCGCTGCGTGTTCGAGTTTCCGCTCATAACCATGTCACTTCCCAACAGGTGTTCAAGCACCCGAACTACAATGGATACACCATCAACAACGACATCTTGCTGGTCAAGCTGGCCACCCCTGCCCAGCTGGGCACTCGTGTCTCCCCCGTGTGCGTGGCCGAGACCACGGACAACTACCCCGGAGGCCTGAAGTGTGTGACTACTGGCTGGGGTCTGACCCGCTACAACGGTGAGAGCTCAGACACTTTGTTCAGCCAGTTGCTTCCTTAGTTGATGGAAGTTTAAATACAAAGATCATCTGTAAGACTTGAACACTTTCTGTTCTTTGTTATACCTTCTTAATACACGATAAACTCACTAATATTAGTCTAACTCTAATTAAACTGTGTTTTGGTGAAGACACTAAACAAAACAGAAAACAAATAACCCTCAGGAGAAACCCTGTGAGTGACCTCCGAACCTTTCACAGCATAAAGAGTTTGTGATGACGCATCAAAATGAAGTGATTTATTAAAACATCCACATACAGATGCATTTGCGCGGTGATGAGCCCACCAGGTGGCGCTTTAACACGAGGAATGATGAGAACATCCACCAGCAGCTCCCCTGACCCTGCTGCCAGTATCAGAGTCACTGATGTTTGATGTGTTTGTGTGTTTCAGCTGTTAACACGCCCCCCCGTCTGCAGCAGGCCGCCCTGCCCCTGCTGACCAACGATGACTGCCGTAGTTACTGGGGCAGCAAGATCACTGATGTGATGATCTGCGCTGGAGCCTCTGGAGTCTCCTCCTGCATGGTGGGCGGGGCCTCCATCACATAAAGAAGCGCTGATCCTGATCCTTTTTATACGCTCTTATTTATTCATGTTTTATTTTTCAGGGTGACTCTGGTGGTCCTCTGGTCTGCCAGAAATCTGGAGTCTGGACTCTGGTCGGTATTGTGTCCTGGGGCAGCGGAACCTGCTCCACCTCCACGCCCGCTGTGTATGCCCGCGTCACGCAGCTGCGCGCCTGGATGGACCAGACCATTGCTGCCAACTGAGGAGCGGCTGCACAGGAGACGTTTCAGCATCAACCTCAATGTCAATTAAACACAGAAACTCTGAAACAGACCTGCTCGTGTCTTTGTTAACACACACACACACACACACACACACACACACACACACACACACCTGTCTGTGTCTTTTTCTCCTTAATATGCAGTTTCAACAATTTATTATGTGACAACACAAGACATCACACATATTAAATACTGCATTATTAACAAATGCTACTGACCGCCCAACATGTGAACTCTTCAAATTCATTTTAAGACATCGAGCATTCGGTGAATGAAGTGCGGTGAACTCCAGGAGAGTTTCAGCCTGATGTGCAGCAGGACCTGAATGAGGATGAGTTAGCCTCGGTTAGTGTTGTAGTAGTCGAAATCGGTCTTGATCTGAGACGCTTTTTGATGGTCTCGGTCTTGTCATGGACCACACTTGTACTCGGTGTTTTCTCGGACATTGAGGACTCGGGATTTTATTTCAGGACCAGTCGAAACCACATCTGTGGAAATGTCACTAAACTGCCACAATATTGTCAGATTTATTTGTTAACATCCTTGTTTTTATTGGATGCAAAAAGTACTGATTCAAATCCAACAAAGATTGCGCTCCTCTGCCCTCTCCCAGGAGCGCAGCCCCGCAGACTCCGCCCCGGCTAGGCCGCTTGCGCCTGTATCATTTCACCGCAATTTGCACTCTAACACAGAGCACTGGTAGTTTCATTCACAATGTGCACGTTTAATCTCTACGGCCGTGCCTGCGCTCCGGCTACAAAAATCGAAATGACAACCGGCATGAACTGGAGGAGGAGTAAGAGGAAAAATGAAGATCAAATGAAAATTTCAGGCTTCCTATTCAACAACAACAACAAAAAACAGCATGAAAGGTGAATAACAACCTTCATGTGTTTTGATACAAAAAAATGAAAATTTAATGCAAATTTCATGGCTGCAAAGATTCCTCGAGTAACTCATTATGGTTCTTAAAAGTCCTCCAGACAAATTTGTTGCTTCCATGTTTCCTTTTAGCTCTGCAGCTCAGGTGTCTCCCTGTAAGCGGAGCATTTCGTCCACATTAGCGCATTAACGTTCTCTGTGGCTGGGACGGATCTCCATCATTTGGAAAAAAAAAAGACCCTTTAACACCAGTACACCAGTGGATCATCGCTGATGAGCTTTTCCCCACTGCTCTGTGCTGTGAGTGTGTGTGTTTGTGTGTGTTTGTGTTGTGCAGAGAATGTCACCTGTTATTTTTTATTTCCTTCAGCTGTAGCCACCAGAACTGCTCTATAACCAGTGTACTGGGGGGGGGCTGCCATCAGCACTGGAGCTCGTTTAGTGCCGGACCTCCCCCCCTTTCAGTCCAAATGTTTGTTTTTTTTATCTTTAACCCCTGATTAGCCACTAAAACCAGTTTATCAAACAGTAATGAGATAAAAATACAAGAGAATAAGGAGTCCATTATTAAATTTAATTATGCCATTTTCAAACAGTTCTTCTTTCAGATTAGTCTGGGTGAAAATACCCCATGGTCTGTCCAGTGTGAGCTGGCAGATCATCAAGGATTCTCCCTCACTGGCTTTTTCAGTTACAGCTTTCATAGTCAGCTTATCAGTCTTGGTTACATCATATACAAACCAAGAAATGTGCAAAACAACAGCTGCATGTTCTGAAAGAGCTCAGAGTCTCTCTTTTGTTTGGTCTCCGTCAGGCTGACCATCGCCACCCGACAGAGTCCTGGCATCTATTATTAATAATCTGTTAGTGATAGGGACATAGCCAGAATGAACTGTTCTTGGCTGAAACCAAACATTGTGTACTTGTGTATTTTAATCAATTATGCTTTTTCCAGACAAATTTCTCAGGGAAATAAATGTAGATTTAGTAAAGACAAACATATCCCATGAATACCATGAATATCCCTTCAATCCCCCTTTTTTTTACCTCATTTCTGAGGTCAAATTTCCCCGGCCTGACCTGGTGTGGTCAGCCGGCACAGTGAAAGCTAATCTTAATGTTGTGACTGTAAATTTAGCAACAAAATTAGACAGAGTTTAATAATGTCATATTTAGTTCATGTCCCTGCTTTCTTATGGCCTGAAAAACAAAAGAGAACAAGCATTAGTCTTTCATATGTCCATGTTCTTGAGTTAAATGGATTAGCATTTAAATTTAATCTTTCAGTCTAGATTCTGCATATAAATTGGCCCACAGAGCAAGCAGTAATATATCAGTCATTATCTAGTAATTTGCCTTTATTTATTAAAAATGTGGATTGCATCCCTTCAGGATCAAATCCAGTTCCAGCCGATGAAGCTCTTACTGCAAAAAATAAAAGAAATGATCACAGGATCAATGCACAGGTAATATTAGTCAGCTTCCAGCACACTGTGCCCATATTCCATCAAACTCCATGGATGTTCAGACCACTGGTCAGCCTCTTATTACTAAAGGTGCCCTCTACACCCCTTTAGACAAAGGCTGTTCACAGATGGCAGTCATCCTGGTTAGTTTCCTGTGAAAGGCGCCTAATGTCTCAGGTGTGACCTCTCAGGTACCTGTGGGAAAGTCCAGTAAAAAGTTCAAATTTCTCCCTGTTCATTAAACAATACTGTAAGCCTTGTGGGTCAATTAATAAATTTGGACAAATAACTAAGACAGGACATCAAAGTGCCCATAAATATTTTAAATATCTGTTATTCAATGATTTATTTGCAAATCTATTATTTTGTTTTTCATGCTAAAACTTATCTTACTGTTTTAATATACCAGTAATTTACTAATTAAGTGGATTCAATCACCCAATGTGAACCTGTTTTAATGCACCGAGAGTTAACTGTCAAATTAAGCAAAAGAAAAAAAGCTGTGTGTCAGCTGTTCTTTGTTGCAGCATGTGTGTGTTCTTTCTCTCTGTCTGCAAGCTCAGTCAGTGTCAGCTGTCTCATTTTTTATCCAAATGTAAAGTTAACTTTTGCATTTTGGGCTCAAACTAATCAGGAAATTCAAAATACAAATGAATGTCTTTAAATTAAACTTTGACTCACTTTCTATGTGACCTAAAGTGAACAAAAAGAACAGTCAAGTGACAAACTGTCTAAATATTTTATCAAATTAAAGTTAACTTTTGCATTTTGGGCTCAAACTAATCAGGAAATTCAAAATACAAATGAATGTCCTTAAATTAAACTTTGACTCACTTTCTATGTGACCTAAAGTGGAACAAAAAGAACACAAGAAAACAAACAACAAAACATGGGATGAAGCTCAAATTATGCAAGGATAAAGTTCTTCCAAAAACTCCTGGTTAACCTGTAAAATTACTGTTCAAATCTGACTCCGTTATATGTGAAAATCTGGGCAAATAAAATATCTTAAAAAGGATCAACAATCAGAATCCTCTCAAGCATTCTAGTGGACTGAAATCATATTTATTGTGTAAGGGTCTGTACCCAAAGAAAAGCATAACTATAGCAGATACAATGTATCTTTATGAACCTCAGGTTGCTCACCTGTGAAAGGGGAACATGAAAAACCTTGACCTGAAAACAATCAGCAGTTATCAGTTTGTCAGTGAGTTAGAGCAGCTTTGGTGCTTCTTTTTTTCTCCTGTGCAGTTCTAAGATTTTTTTGACCCTCTTTAGTGGGGTAGGACCACAAATAAAAATAAAATATTTTGAACAAACTCTTTGATCAAAATCTAGGTATTTTTAGGGTCACAGGTCATACTCACAACCCTCCTTTGTCGACCTTTAGCACCGAGCTCACAGCACAATTGTCGTCTGTGCTCGTCTAACTGAACTCAGGGCGTGTCCCCCTCAGGCCTCGTGGGAATTTAGAAGAGAAAACACTCGTTAGTGTTGACGAAGCCTTAAACAATTTTACTCCTGAAACCACAAAGTTCTGACCCCACAGGGGCGGGCTCATCATAGTAAACTCCAATTTATATATGATAGATCAATATGCAAATCCTTATGAGTCATACCACTGAATATAGCGTAACTGAAACTGAAACATTGTAATCAGTTATTTTTCTTGCAGTTCTTTGACCTTTGACCCCTAATGTGTTCTGTTCTTCACTGAGACTTGTGACTGAGCGTGCTTAATGCCTACCACTCCCCACGTCGAAGAGGTCTCCTGTTAATGACCCTCTTCCTGGGCTCAGGCTTTATACAGAGGTCAGGGGTCAAGGAAGTTGCAGTTTACCCGTTTGTCTGAAGCTGGGCCTTCTTACTGAGCGTCATGGGGAACCAGGAGCCTTTTCTTTGAGTCTTTGGAGCTGATCAGTCTGTTCAGGAGATCTTGGATCACCTTGTACCGCAGCAGAGTTTCTTTATTGATTATCCACTGATCAGAGTCC